>QGOD01000229.1:1256-26794 GCA_003313065.1 Sarcodon sp. MG97
TTAGTTACCATCTAGCATTGCTCTCCAGTTGGAACTCCTATGTGTCCCCCTTTATGTAGCACAGTATTATACTGCCATGTATGTTCCTTGTTTCACTAGTATAGTTTAGTATTAGTCTACTCCAGACTCTGAGTATATAAACGTAGTTACAACTGCTTGTATTCTCCAGTTCGAATATTGACTTAGACTCGCTCTCTCCTCTCCCCTCATTCCTCTAAGTATGAGACTCCTCAGAGTTCCTACTGTTTCTTAAATTGTGACTTGAAATCAGAACAATGAGACGTGGTGAAGGGTACAGTTTCTTATAAACTGAAGCCAAGTTCTGCTCATAAAGAAATTCCTTCGGAGTTCCTTTCATATTAGAGATTCAGTCTTTAACACCACTCCACCTTGACCAAATGCTAATTTTGTGTTAGATTCTGGAGTTAACGTTGATACGCCCCCTGCTAACTCTATCCTCCAAAACGCGCTAAATCTACTACTATTTTACCAAATAGCTCTCGAAAAGTCTGCAATAATCCACGCGAACAAATACTTTCATCACGATATTTTTGCATCATCGCTATTTGTTATCATTGCTCAATTGCACTGATTCTCTAACTAGTTGTGTCTATTTATTCTTTTGTTTCACTATCCCTTTTGTTCGCGATTTCTCTGTTGTTTTTAAAGACAATAAACTTCTATTTCCTTTTTAGTAAAGTTAGCAACACTCCATTTCCACAATCACTACACTTTCCTATTTTGGTTTCTCATTATTGTCTTGCGATTTTAGCGATATTTTCATATCATTTATTAGCTTGTTTTATTAGCAATATTTTCACTTTACTCCTTTAGTTTTAGTTCGAAATTTACATATAAAAGCCTGTACAAAAATTAGAAATAATAGTTCATTATCCTGCTCTCCCAAAGTTGTGATTTAAAAATTGAGTTTATTTGCGATATTCAATTTCATCACATGTTCTCACTCTTGTTCTCACTCTAGCTTTGCTCCACATCTCGTGCTTCGCTCTATTTCTTGCGTATCTCACTCTTTGACCTTTTAATTGTTCAGGTTTCACTTGATCAATTAGACTATTCAATTCCAGGATTTCTTTGATTTCATTGTGCCCTTCAACCTTTTATCCATGAAAGATTCGCAGATAACTTCGCACATGTTTCACATATCTCACTCTATTTTAGTCAGTCTTACAGACCTTTGGGTTGTTGACTGGACTTTGTTGAACATCCTTGCACCAACAATGAGCCTTCCGTATCAGCTATAGGCATATAGCGATCTCCTTAGCTGCCACTAGGTTTATTATATTAACGTAGTAATAAAATCACATACTTTGTTGACTTTCTGAGCTTCCAACTTAAGAGACTTGAAGGGTGTTTCTTCAGATTCAGAGTCATTTGTACCTTTAATGTCTTAATGGGAGCGAGATGGACCAGGTGTGGAGAAGGTAGAAGAGTGAAGAGAGTGTTGAAAATAGAATGCTAAACTATTGCGAAGATCGCGATATGTGTGAATATTGATTGCGATCTTTTTAGCACTTTTGCGAAGATTTTCGAATGTCAGAATTGATGATAGAAACTCGGACCAGTTTCATTCCCTTTCTCTTTCACATGGACACTTAGATACTAGAATAACACACTCGTTTTTAGTCATTCTACTCGTTTAACTAACTTAGCATATGGTACAAGTAGTTAAACCACATGAAATAACTTCCGACTCGGACTTTCATAGCTAGATAAATAGCTGACATTTTTTGCATTGTCTCCTCAGTCCTTTTATCGCACTGAGGAGTAAGTCTATTAACTGATATGAGCTATATGACACTATCTAACGATATATTGTAGTTAGCTAACTTTAGCTACAGGTATTATTAATACAGTCCTTTTATCGCACTGAGGATTAGCTAACTTTTAGCTACAGTACTACGACTCTCTGATCTACAATTGCTAGGAAGACATGCTCTATTTACGAGCAATTTTGCTACTATTTGGACTTAGCGCTACTTCGCACAGTTAGCGTAACCTCACGCACCTCGCACAACTTCACTACCTTCCATTAGAGAGGGCACACTGAAGCTTTTTGTAAGTCTTTTTTGCCAATTTTCAACCATTCCTTTCAGTTTTCCAGTAATTGAAGGAAGAATCGCAGTTGGTATGGGCTCTTTCTTGGCCTTCTTGGCCCTAAAAGGTAAGTGTTCTGAGTCAGTAAGTAATAGGACTACCTGTTACTCCAATCTTTAGAAAGGGGGGGGAAGGGCTTGAAAATTCAATAATTGGGTTATTGTCCTGTTCACCAGCTGTAGGTTTAGCCTAACTCCCTGGCAACTGAAGTGGAGGGCTAGATGGATTGGCTATTATGTTGTCATTAGGCTGTACTCCCACCAGAGACTTCTTTATCTTTTTCTTGCCCCTCATCTTGGATGTTGTAAGAACTAGAGACTGAGGCTGAGGCTCAATAGTATGTGTACTCATCTCCTCTGTGTCTGCTGCAGACTGATTACTCCTATAGCCAATCTTTATCTTCAGTATAACTGGAGTTGGAGTCTCCATAGTATTATCCTCTGAGCCACTACTATCCAATTCTACCGCTGTAGCACTTGACATGCTGTTCTGGATTCTCAATATTTCTTTCTCCAATTAAGCGAGATGGGCAAGCTTTGCAGCTTTGAATGACAGAGCCAATTCCCATACATTCCCCTTGGCAGCTTTCTCAGTAGCCACTTGTTTAGTTGAGCAATGGGTTGGAGGTTTTATAACTACACCTGGATGGCTATTTTTATTTGATGAGTGTGTTGACACCATATATTGGACTGAAAGAGTGGAGATATGGGTAAAAGTGGCAACTTTTTAGAGGAATACTAGAAATGAGTGAGGGTTATGATAGACAACACATATGGTAAGTGGACTTAGCCTTTTTTTTTTTTGAAGTTCCTTGTTTACGTGAGTTGACGTGTCACTCTGGCTTCAACATCTCAGTTTACAGGTCACTTCTACTTGTCTCACAGCTATTATATATTATGCCTAGAAGAAACAATGCTGGTTTTTCTTGTAACGTCTGTGCTAAGGTGTGCAGAAGTTCAAGTGGGCTTACTCATCACCATAATGACAAGCACACCCACCATTCTGATCTTGAATAGTTGACAAGAAATTTATATTGTCGATATCATCCAGGTCTCACTGGTATGTGACACAACGCTCTATACTGAATATTTCTGAACCATTAAAAAGCACAGCCTTGTAATCAGAATGGCGATTTCCTTCCACAAGGCACCCCACCATCTCCGCCAACACCCAAGCCCACCTCAGACTGGTCTCCTTTCAGTTCACAAGCTGAGTTTGAGTTATCAGAATTTCTCTTCAAAAAAACACAGATGTCAGCTGGAAACATCGATAAATTAATGGAAATTTGGGCTGCAGCAGTTGCTAAACATGACAATAACTCACCATTTGCAAACCATAAAGACCTTTATACAAAGATCGATGCTATCAACTTTGGATATGTACTGTGGCAATTGTTTATAGCTTTATATGATGGAGAAATCACTACATGACCCCCTGATTGGATGACAAAGACCTATGAGGTTCACCACCATGACCCTTAGAAAGTCATTCATGCACTCCTCTCAAATCCGGAGTTCAAGGACAAGTTTGAATATGCCCCCTTCTAGGAAGTTGATAACAGACAGCGACAATGCTGTGATTTCATGTCAGGGGACTGGTATTGGAAACAAGCAGTAAGTTTCCATTTTGTTATACCATATTAATTTTCTATTCTAAAAGCTGTGTACTAGGACACTATTATCTCGAGTGATATGATATTACAGGGCTCAATGTTTGTACCAATCATCATGGATAGCGATAAAACTAGGGTATTGATTGGAACTGGTAACAGTGAGTCCCACCCACTGTACCTCTCAATTGGAAATGTCCTGTCACCAATGATGAACTCTAGCCGATCTTCAATGGAGTCCGAGGGTTCAAGCTATCATTCGTGGGACGAAGCCGGAGGAAGACCAAAAGATCATGTCAAGGCCATGTTTGCTAAAATAGATGCAGAACCCCCCCCGATTGGTGCGATCTAACTGTGAATGAATCTTCTCCACTGTATCAGGTCATTGAATTCATCTCGCGTCTCAGGATCAACTAGATGGTGATGGCGTCCTTTGCGGATCTCCTTTACCCCGAGAGACAGCAAATAATGAAGGTGTGTCACCAATTTGTATTGTTTGTTCAACGAAGGGAGCAACATCAATGCACTAGAGCGAAATTAATGGTCCAGTTTCAAAATGAGTAGATCGATATACACGTCCCGAAGCTCAAGCGAGCAGCATCATGCCAACCAATCTTCAATCTCCTCATGGAGCCATTCTCTTGTCCACTTGATTCCTATAGGAAGTAGATGACCCTCCATAGTTTCCTGAATAGCTCTCGGTCATTCTTCATTCCAAGCCTTGGCACTCTTGCTATAATTTGAGGACTCGAAAGCATTGACGAGCTTTCTTTCGAACTTGGCCACAAGATCTGCGTTAAGAGTGATTGAGATGGTAACGAGGTGTTCATTCTCACAAACAAGATGTAGTCATGTTGGCAGGGAGAAGGGGCATAGCGCAACAACGGCTGGGCAAATTTTTGTCATCTAGGCATTGACATGAAGCTTCCAAGTATAAGTAATCAATTTCTGAGGAAAACGAAGACTTACCCACTATCGATCCTGAGTTATTGCCTCAACAACTACATAGTTACCCAGAACAGCACAAGCTGCGTTGCAAATGACAAGCAAAACTGAAGATTTGATGGTGGGAGGTGAAAGAGGATCAAAATGCGATGAAGGTGGGCTAAAGATTACGGAGAACCGAGGGAAATACGAGGAAAGTAGTGGGGGGGGGGGATTTTGCGATTTTGGAGGGAGAAATATCCGGCCAGTTGGGTGAAGGATGTTAGAGAACTATTTGCTAGTGCACAGCACTGGCAAATAGAGAGATCTACCTTGAGTCTCCATAGTGCAACCGTGGAGACTGAGGCAAACAACATCAGTTGAATCCAAAGTTGCAACAATCTCGCAGTCTCCAAATGCATTCCCACGGCCACTACATCTTCCAAAGTCATGGTAGGATCAAGTCACCGAAAACTTAAACTTACAACAACATTTCTACACACATCAATTCATTTGAGTTTTTATATACACTGTCTAAAATCCACAGAAATCAAGTAAACTGAAAACCCCTCAATCTGTGCCAGGTGCGGGTTTTGGCGGGTCCCAAAATGGCAACCCCAGGCCGCACCCGTACCCTTGGCTCGCCTGCATGACTTCAAGTTTGCAAACTTGCATCGAGTTACATCGGTAGCTGATTTAAATTTAGATATTCGGGTATTTTCGCTTAGTATTTTCATGTGGACGATTTGCCCAGATATCCCTATATACTTCAATCTGACTCGACCAGCTGCGACGGACTTTTGACTGGGACTGATATCTCGTATTTTCCGTAATTAGTCGTTCTCTTGTTTCCGAGTCCGCAACGTTAACACCTTGTTTGTAGTTATTTGGATATTTCCCGTTTAGACACAACCTGAGATACAACGCTTGTAACACCTCAGAGATTTCCCCATTCTCTGACGTACAGTCTTTCTATTATTTTAGTCATATCTTATATTACTAACTAGCTGTGTAGCCTAGTTAACTGTCACTCCAGTTTAAACCATGTCTTAGTTCATTAGTCATACTTATACGTATATAAATGCTGATTTGAAAAAAAAAACAGGATCACGTGGAATCAAGTTGAACCTCTAATGTGGCGGGGGTTTAAAATCTTTTTCATCCACTACCTGCTGCATTATCAGGCACGGCAGGCTCTAACCTGAAGCACAACAAATATCGGTAGCTGACCGAGGCTATGAACAGACTTGGATGGCATTGCACAATCGTTTGTGAAGAGGCAAAGAATCCGAGTCGACGTCATGGAGTTCCTATGATGTGTGAACGCGTGGAACGCAATCACGGTGCCGACGACTTTAGTAACTGGGCCTCAGCTTTAGGGTTCAGGAACAAAACTTCAAGTTCTTGTTTATTAAGTGCTGCGGAACAACACGTTGCAGACGTATCAAGGCTACTAGGATCGTGTTACGCACCCAGATTCGGACTCAATCCGCACGGAACTTTCTTCAAAAAAAAAAAAACGGGTAAACGCTAGCAATGGGGTACGTGGTAGACTGTTATCCTACATTATCCTACATTATTGCACAATCCATAGTTATGCGCAACGCAAACTTTACGGACCGGCTCCCAACTTTCTAATCTTCCAAGTGTTCCACCCGTCTCGGCCGCCAATAGGACCACCACCATCGTCAATCACGAGCGAACCAGACGGCGGTAGGGCAACCATGATCGCAGCGAACAAAACACCGGCCGCGTGTGGAGCCACCTTACGGGCGACACATTGCATCGATCCGATTCCAAACGCAAGCAGGGTAGCGTCTTGGTTGTCTAAAACCTCTTTTGAACAGTGTCTTCTTGGATCGTATACGTTCGGGTCGGGTCCCCATGCCATGGAACGCTGACAGGTTTCAATATCAGCGACACCACGCATTTTAAGCCATATGCCTAATGCCTCGAGTCCTCGGCGGAGTTTTAGAGAAGGAATGGGCACCGCACGTGATATATGCCTTGTTGGTGGATAGAGTCGAAGTGATTCATTTATCATCGCGTTGATGGTATATCCCTGCTCGCCATATGATTGCTCGAACGCTGTACGAGTGGGGTTTTTTAAGAACTGGTCGCATAGTAACTGACTCTCTGAATGTCGGTATTCGTTCGCCATTGTGGTAGCGACAACGCGCCACATTGTCTCGAAGGACGGAATGATGTAGTCGAGGGGATTTGGATATACGCTGGCGGGGATCCATTGGTGCAAATAACTGTTGAGCTCGTCTAGCCCTTTACTCGACAACGTTCCAAGCTTCGATTCCTTCCACCTTTGGGTGATACGTCTAGCCACAAAAACCACGTCCCCGAATTCGAGTATGTTTGGATTGGTCTCGAAAAAAGTTATCAGGATGGTGGATAGGGTTACAGCTTGGACAAAGCTATCGAAGGGTAAATCGTTTGGCCCCTCAGGGTTCCTGTGAAGGAGCTTCAGGTATTTTGCGGCCATTAAATTGGCAACATCTCCAAATTTATTCCAATCATGGGACCAGTGTTGGAGGAGACTCTTTGTCTCCTTGACGAAGGCATGGTGGACGTTTGGATCATCGCTCACGAATGTGTTGGTGAGATTGAAGGCTGGAATAAGGCGCAAATTTGCGAGAGCTCTCGCGCGAAGCTTTGTCTGCTCGATTTCGCCTATTGGATCGAGGAGAGCTCGGATGCTCTCCAGCGTCGTCGCCCTGATATCTGTGGTGGAAAATTTTCTGTACACGACGATCGCAAAAATGGTGACGAGGAAGAGAGTGTAAAATATGCAGGTGAGCACGGTGTCCATGATGATGCGATGCAGGACTGACCGAGTTGTAATGAAGTCTTTATATCTACTCGTTTTGTAGTGGATAGCTAGGTCATCGATACGTGAGGTAGTCTGATAGGCATAGGAAGTGGGGTGCATGTGAATCGAACTCGGAAGGATCCTGACCGTCGCGGGACAGATAAAGTCGTGTCGTGCCACAAGGAGAGAAACAGAATAACGAAGTTACCACTTGACATGTCGTCGCGGAGGAGTTCGTGTCACCACCTTGTCGGGAGCCTCGGATTCCAGATTTATCATCAGGGCGAATCCGATTTCCGCTTTATTTCCGTGTAGATCCATAGTACTTGCATTTCGCTATAGCGTAGCATTATTCCTAGTTACAGATCAAAAAATTATCTTACAAATAGGTCCTCAACTTTTTCGAAGTATTTGAAATGATTTGAGAATTCTTTTGTCGCCAGTCTTATAAGAAAGACGAAACTCGTACCGAAAGACCAGCCAGTATTCGGCCTGAAACGAGATGAACTCGAAAAATTGGAAGATCATAGGAGGTCGCGAAGGATTGCGGGAAGTCGCACGACAAAGAGATAAATGACATCAGAGGTCTATGAATACAACATCATGGTATTGATCTGATATAGATACAATCAATCTCTGAATACGAAACGTCATATAATTGGAGGAGGGCAACGTCATTGCATGATACTCGATAATCAGTCCAAGGTGCAGGAGCAAGACAAACCGTCGACAAATTCGAGAGAGAAAGTTCACTGGGTCTCTTGTGTTTTAATCGCGTTTCAAATTTCTTCCCTTCGTAATAGAGAAAAGAATTCAAGCCATCCTTCGCACGTATATTAGATAGCGTCTGATAATGTTTCAGTTGTGATCGCATCACTTTCCATTCTATTTCCACAACTGTTGTAATCCTATCTTACGGATCCAAACGAGGTACTCACGATGCCGCTGCACAGATGGCATTCGATAATACTTCCGTTATCATTCGACTACATTTGAATACATTCCCTTTCTATTCCATAACAAATTTCTGCGTAATGTGTTTTTTTTTTTTTACGGAGCCTTTTCGGCTCGTACTTCCATAGAGATGCGACATCTTTCCTTCTGTACGAGCGGGCTTTGTCTTCGTCCTTCAAATCGAATCCACCGTCACTGATCTGGGTTTTGAGGGAAAATAGATAAGGCTATATAAGGCTATATGATGTATAAAATTTCTATAATATGTACAATTCTTACATATGATATTATAATGTTATTTAAAGGACGGTAGTGTTTGCAGAATTCACAAGATCTATCAGAATTGGACAACTTATAATTTATTATCAAACAATGTCAGAAAGGCAAGTCTAGATAAGAAATGATTAAAATTAAAATTCTATTTTTCACTTTTATTTTCTTGCAGCTCTGTTTGTTATATTTATTTCTTGAGTTTTCTAACCATATTTTATATTTCACACTTATTTAATTTTATGTTTTGCTCTTACTCAGGTTTGAACTCTCAAATTGATCTTGGGAATTTTCTCACAAATATCACACGTCTTAACCACTTAGCCACTTGGGCATGTTACCTTTGTCCTCACTTGACTATAAGTATAGAACAATAATATGACAGCATATATTTAATCTAGTTTTAATCTTGTACAAGAATGTATTTATAATATATAGTAGCAAAATAGCCTTAAAAAAGCAATAATTCTAGATCTATTATAATTCCTTATAATAAATGATTTGAACCCTGTAATTCTTAGAAAAAATGATCATATATTACAATAATTATATGTGTAGATACGACTAGATAAAGCTTGGACTATCATTTGCAAGCCTGTTGGAGAAATGATATCTCAGTACAATACTTCTAGGTCTCTTATAATGTTTGATAATTCTTAGAAAAAATGATCAATTATTATAGTTATTGTGTATAATTATATATGTAGATAATCCTAGATATACAGTTATAAGTCACAAGCTATCTGCTTACTAATTATCAACTCTAACTAGTTATATCAGCACCCCCTCGGTTTCCTGATGCCCGGCCGGCCGCCGCCCGTGTCTCTTATCCAAACATAGTTCTTTCCACCCTCATAACGTCATCATCGATAACAGTGTACCGCTTCGGCTTTCCGTTGACTGTTCTCCAGTTCACGACAGACTAGATATCAAAATTAGAAGGCGTCTCCCCTATCTCAATCGACCGTGTATTACACTGACAACTGCATTTCCACACTGTGAACGATTGACCTCGTACAGTGGAATGATGATACTTGTTTAAACTATGCAGCATAAATTTATCACACAATGCAGCCGGAAGCAAAGCGAGGTCGTTATATATATTGTGATAGAAAACTAGCCATTTGCAACCAAGGTTTCTGTCGGTGCGAGGCGTGTTTTCTGATAACTCTACTGTACTAATTATTGCCGAATTTGAACCTTGATTAGGCTTGTCCGACACGCATCCTTTGCGCATTCACCAACGTTCTCAATAGAGCAAATCCTTTACTTATTGGCCTCACCTACCCCCTCTGCGCTCCGACATGTGCGGTTTATTCAATCTCATGTCAAAGGCTTTTTTTATTCCAAACTCTCAAAACTTACCAAAAATTCCAGGTGACGATGTCCACCGTTGCCGTGGTACTTGACTTGGTCAAAAGCAGCTATTGTGACGGAGTGCCGCACTGATCGAAATCAAGCGCATGTCCTGATGTACCAAAGCTTCGATTCCTAAGGAAGGATACTTGAATGCAATAGCGAGGGAGTATGGATCACCATTTCCAAGGCAGAAGCACCTGATTTAGATAGTGTCCTACCGCATGATACTAAACGTACGCATAGATACAAAGGACAATTTCTTGGCGATGACAGACCCCTCCGACGTCCAATAACAGATACGTCTCTTGGAGTTTGCTTACGTCCGTTTCCTAATAAATAGAAAAACCCCCGGACCGGCGAGCTGGATATTATCCTCACGCTTCACAGCCTGCAAATGTCTAGACACACCCCCGAGTTGATATCTGTGACCCTTGTTGTGCGGGTTGTATGCCATAATCTTGTGCCCTGTGAAGCTATCCTGAGGATTCCATGAAAGCAGCAGGGTGAAGTACAGGGTTCTTCTTTCGTCAGACATGTGGTGGGAACTCTTTGTGAACATCGGCAAAATGGTCTGTATATTCAAGCCTCAAACCGGAGATCCTGCAAGACAATACTGTCATATCGCCTGGTCAACGTTATCTCGTTTCTTCAAAAAATAACACACAAGGAATGTGGGTTACGTGTGACGAGCAGATGTCGGCTCAGTACGGCTGAACAAGCCCACAATGTCATATCGATTCAAAGAATGTCCTAGCAAAGAAAGGTCAATGAACAGCCAACACGATAATCATTAGGTCTTTCGAGGCCGTCTCTATTTGACGTGTGTGCGCAATTTGTGGGCCGCAGCGTATCGAGAAAGATGATGACGACACGCCCCCGCAACAAAATTTCAGATCAGTCCAATGCGAGATCGGACCTCTCGTATTGTAGCGTCCGAAATCGCAATGGCTTTTTGTGCCCCCTTTTCTGCAACCTGTGACAAATAGGCCTTCTCTCGGCGCAGTCTCTGAAATTCTTCACGAGGCCGTTTCAAGAGTTGCTCAACCGCTTCCGTTACATCCGACTTGAGCTCTCCATGGCCCTTTCCTTCGTAACGCCTCCCAAGCTCCGCGGGATCTTCTCCTGAGCATGATGCAAGTATTGTTAACAAATTAGCTGTCCCAGGTCGTCTAATGGGATCATATGTTATCCCGACCTCCGAATCCGTGACCGCGCTGCGGATCTTTGACTTGACTTGGGCAAAATCATCCGAGAGAAGAATACGCGATTGGATGTCAGGAGACGATTTGGACATTTTTGAGGATGGATCTCTGAGAGATAATATACGTCGGGAGGGTGCTTCAGAAATGTCAGCGTAATCAACATGAGATAATAAAAAAAGATGATCGCACTAATTACATGCTGGGGTAAGGGGAATAGAGGCTTATCCGCTTGGAACATGCGATTGAAGATATCGGCAAGATCCCGCGATAGCTCGAGGTGTTGCTGTTGATCTTCGCCTACTGGAACGTGAGTAGCCCTGCCATTTGATCAAAATGCTTTTTCATATACAATGTTGATTATAGCCATACCTATACACCAATATATCTGCTGCTTGAAGAACAGGATAAGTAAAGAGACCGGCGTTAAGGAGGCTTTCATCGACTTCCGATTCATCTCTCGCGTTGCGAGATGTAGCTAGCTTCGACTGAGTTACATACTGGTCAAAAATTATCCTTGTCCATGCCAAGCAGGGATGTACAGACCTTCCAGGTCGTCATCCTACGTAGCTTCCCCACAGAAGTGAGGCAACTCAATATCCATGCCAGTTCAGCGTGGTTCTGATTCTGAATCGAGGGTCAGATTCTGGCTTTATGTCATGGAGGTTACGTACGCGTTCTTGATGAAAAACAACGGAACGGTCTGGATTTATCCCGACAGCGAGCAGAGCTGCGAACATATCCATTCTGGCTGCACTTAAGGTTTTGGGGTTTTGAGGAAGAGTAAGCGCGTGCAAGCCAACAATGGAGTATATTAGCTGATCCTCTGGCGATGCATCTCGTTGTAGTTTGACCCAGTTCAATAATGCCCCCAGGTAATTACCTAGCTAGCCATGGTTTATCAGTAACGGGTAATCTACGGCACTCATGCAACATACGTGGGGGATGCCTGTCGGTTGAATGCCAGAAAATATAACTTTTCTTGGGCGCCTTGATGCCTCAGTAGAATAATGACGAGGAATTTTGCGACAAAAGCTGGTCGCTGCAGCATGAGGAGAAGCAGTAACATTCCGCAGAGTATATATAGTCCACCTATTCATTCTAACAGCAGAACAGTTGAGGCCGAGGTGGAAGGAGTCTCGACACAGTGCGGTCAGTTGTAGTGCGTTGCGCGATGTTGTCAAGTTGACGCGAACTCTTTTGGACCGGATCCAACATTTGGCGTCCACGTCGGACAGCCGGACTCCTACAATATTATCCGGAGACGACTGGTACCTCTTTCGCTGGGATCCCATTGGAATGCGCAGAACCTCCTTTCTGGCCTGTTTTCGTTGTTTACTGCTTCGTAGGATCGAAAACCAGGTTTCTGTGCGCGCTTTTCACAGCGATGTATCAAACCAAAGACAATCAAGCTTTCGGCCCCATTCAAAATACCCTCGACCGCCTCAACCACCCGCGAAATATATTCCTAAATTCCGACCTTCACGGCAACAGCAATCGTTAGATTCTCGAACAACTGTTTACCAGCGGCTGAAAGACTATGCGAGACAGTGGGGTAATGAAAGGACGACACGACGTCTTGAAGCTTTTGGTATTACAAAAGACGAATGCAAGGAGCTCCTTTCTACGTTCTACAAATGCGCACATAACCAGTCTTTGCCGTCTATCGACAGATACGACGCCGAGACGTTAACCCAGTTGTCAACTGCACTCACAGATCTCAAGCAGGGCTTAGAAATTGAGCGGTCCATCACTCGAATTTTTCTTGATTGGGTGCTATCACCAGAGTTTCATCAGTTGTACGACGCTTCTGTTTCCCAATCCACCCTCGATCGTCTTCGAGATATACGTTCTACAACAGATTTCCCGCACCCCGCAGAATGGTATCCTATGGCCCGCACAATGAAGCGCAAAATAATTATGCACGTCGGCCCCACCAACAGCGGAAAGACCCATCATGCATTACGAGCTTTAGCCGCCGCAAGGACAGGTGTTTACGCGGGTCCTCTGCGCCTGCTCGCACACGAGATTTGGGATCGTCTGAACAATGGCCAAATTGTACCCCTTGGTGCCGAAGTGGACACAAATACAGAGCCTGATGACAACGGAGGCACCGACATATTGGACGGAAACCCCAGGGCTGCACCAGTCATCACGAAGCAAGCGAACGTAAGCTATGTAAAAGCCTGTAACTTGCTCACTGGAGAAGAACAACGTCTAGTTGCCGATGATGCGCTCCTAAGTTGCACGGTGGAAATGCTGCCTCTTTCTCAGTTGTTTGATGTGGCAGTTGTAGACGAAATACAGATGATAGCAGACGAGGCTAGAGGGAGTGGTTGGACGAGTGCAGTGCTAGGACTGTGCGCCAAAGAAATTCACCTATGTGGCGAGGAGACGGCGATTCCCATCATAGAGAAACTCGTGAAACAGACGGGGGACGAGTTATTCCTGAATCGGTACGAGAGGCTCACGCCTCTTCAGGTAGCGGATAAAAGTCTAGATGGCGACTTCAACCAAATCAGAAAAGGAGATTGTGTTGTCACGTTCAGTCGCTCTGGAATATACGCCATCAAAACAGAAATAGAACGACTGACTGGTTTCAAGTGTGCTGTCGCATACGGCCGTCTACCTCCTGAAATCAGGAGCGAGCAGGCTGCGTTATTCAATGATCCATCCAGCGGTTATGATGTCATGGTCGGCAGTGATGCTATTGGGATGGGTTTGAACCTGTATGTTCAGTTGGGCAAGTTCTATTCCGTTTGGTTTCTAATCATTTTTTTTAGTAAAATCAGAAGGATTGTGTTTTCTGCTGTTAGAAAGTGGGATGGCAAGCAAGATCAGGAGCTATCTGTCTCTCAAATCAAGCAAATAGCAGGACGAGCTGGCCGTTATGGCCTGCATGGAGACTCAAACGCTGCAGGAATCGCCACGACACTATATCCTGAAGATCTTCCTATTCTAAAGGAAGCATTAAATACTCCATTACCGCCATTGCTACATGCTGGACTCCCTCATGATCCGGACGCTCTGACCAGGCTTCACCGTGCTTTGCCTCCTGGTCACAGGAATCTTTCCATCCTTGTGGATTATTTTAATCATCTCTGCAGGTTCCCTGAACCTTACAAATTTTCCTCGGATCATAATTATGAAAGATCAGCAGCCGCTCTTGATCCATACTTCGAAGACCTCTTTGTAGACGACCTCGTTTTCTGGCATCTTGCGCCTATTCAGTGGAGAGATGAAGGATCAGCTGAAGTTGCTCGGCACTTCTTACGGTCTTTTCGAGACAGAATGACGGTCGATTTGATAGGGACGCTTGAAACCACTGGTTTGACTCCAGCACTCAGGGAGATACTCAAAGTGATGGCCACACAATCAAGTTCGGAGACCAAGCGTAGACTATCCTTACGAAACCCAGCATCGAAGATGGTGACATTGGAAACACTTCACAAATCGCTTGTGTTATATCTTTGGATGAGCATGAGGAATCCGAGCATCTTTTTTGACTATATGACAGCGTTTGAGTTAAAGGAAGAGACAGAAAAAGCAATGGACTTTGTCCTCCAGGCTTTGACGAGGAAAGTAGGTGCTAATAGTCTCAATAATCGTCAAGGCAAGTCGGAGCGGCGGGTAGTTTACAAGGACAGGCGGGAGGTCGTTTTGGAAAGGGCGGAAAAGAGAGCAGCCCGGATGGAGGCTGTCGGATCTTCTATATAATTCCACAACCGACTATAATAATTGACTAATGGCGATGGGGGAACACTGAGTTAGGCTCGACCCAAGTAATATTTATATGGCTGACGTCTTCGGGGAGAACTAAATACTCTTCACACGTCGCAATCAAAGTTTTCAAGAGCTGATGCACAAATCTTAGCACGATTCAGGTTCGAAGACGACATTCTCACCGTCACACGGTCCTTCGACCACATATCCGACCAACCCAAGGGACTCGAAGATTCGGACAAAGTAGTCAGTAGGTACTTTGCCAAATGCCAGAAACTCGACGGAGAACATGTCTCCTGTCAAGAAGCATTTTCAGCTTATTCCCACAAGTAAAAGATAAAGAAGGTTCGATTTCTCAGTTCCCTACCTCTTCTGCGATTTTATTACAATCTTCGATATAACTCATCATGTTCGGGATCAGTATGTCTTGGATTCTTGTTGCATGTTGGTCAGCGCGAAACGCCCATTTGTATCGTCTCGAAAAAGCGGGGTTTAGGATATCAGAATGTTTTTTCAAACTTTTTCCTTGTTTGATTAGAATCTGCTCAGTGCTGATCAGGTTTTCTTTCGCGGTGGAGTGATAGGAAGGTACCAAGGCTGTCCCCACTGACATGGACTGGAGGGCGGTCAAGAAGGTATGCTGGAATTTGAGCTCCTTGTAGGATAACGAGTCTAAGTTGAAAGGTGGATAAAAATGGTCGTTTGAGCAAAAGAGGTTCGATCTTTTGAGTTACACATGCGTACCCAGCGATAGGTACGGTAGCAAATCGTCTAAACAACCCAAGTGTGTTTCTAGCACCTGAGCTATGTACCAATATGCAAAGGGTCGTTCGTGAGCGCAATATAAACCCAATTGGAAACCGGAAAGTATGATATTCGTGACCGTCGACAGTCGCCACAACAAAGGAATATGTGGTAGAAAACGAAGAATGTGGGAATCTTCAGATGACTGATTGTACGACTGAGGACAAAACCAGAATGAGATGGTGAAATACTTACTGAAGTCGTTAGAAATCCTAGAAGACGCACAAATAAGTCGTGTAGTACATGCCAATCTGATGTCATATTCATGAGGTGGCGCCTCCGGCGGGGCAAGTTATACCAGGACGATGTCACATGGTCCTTCACCAACTTTGCAAATCAGGGTATTCCATTAATGTCCAGAGAGGCGAAGAAACGAATAAATAAACCTTGATGATTTGATTTTCAAACAGGAGGAGAGGTGGATCATCTTGCCCAATCCAGCTATCCTTTATCAGGGCAGAAATCCTCTCATAAGAAACTCCAACGGATTCAATAAAGAAGCGATCAACTATCCAAGTTTGTGGGAATCCAGTTAGAATGCGGTTTCCATGATGGAAGACTGTCTACATACGTCCTCAGGCGGAGTAGTAATGTGGGAGGGAACAAATACTAGCCTGAGTCAAAGATCTGAGATAAGGGAGTCGTTCACCTGGAATTGGAGACCAAACGCGAAGGAAGCCAACGATCTAAGAAATAGTTATAGTATAAAACCTTGGTTGTGGAACATTGCTTTACCTCCCATGTACACAGGGTTGCAATTCCAGACAGATGATAAAGTTCCTGTAGACCGGAGCAAAAAGCCTCTAATGAATTCCATACCTCCTCTTGGGGTGGCATCTCAATCACACGGAGTGGCATGAAAGAGTGGAGGCGACGGGTGATGAAAGGATCGAATGATAACATGGCTGGTGAGTCTGGAGACAGATAGCAAGAAGGTTTGCTCCGAATGCTACACAAACAGTTGCGCGCCTCGTTGAGCTTGGAGTAAAGCAATTCCCGCTGTTGTGGGACTTCCAAAGACATCAATTCAAGCAAAGCCTAGCACCGGCATGAGTATCCAGACGCAGACTACGAGTTTAATAGCAAACCTTTCTTAACCGTAGTCTTAACAGAAGGGAATCACGACCGGATTCTTCTACTGATGGGAGGCGTCAAGAACATGCAACTTCGAAGGGTGAGTTTGTTACATTTTGGTGTATTCAGAAGCCAAAAAATAGCCTCTTCAAGTCTAGCAACAATCGCTGAAACAGGAATTGCTTCACAGAGCGAGATTTCCGACTTTTCAGATTGCCAGTCTTCTTGCTACAAGTACAAATGAGCCGGGGAAGTCAAAGCGGATGAGAAGACGCTGACATCATATACCCGGCTTTTTGCAAGTTCCACCCAAGCTAAAGCGCATGATTTGAGAAGACCAAGGACTGCGGCTCTAAGAACTACTGTAATGAGTTCCATTGGACGAGCCTGGTCTTTGGTTGGCCAAACTTCAGAGATAAAATCTGGGTTGATATCTGTGAGACTGTGAACATAGAGAAATGTGTATATGGTTTGAGAGAGTGTGCTCCCTGCATGCCATTCCATCTATGGAGATAAAATACATCGCATGCTCGGAAGGAGGGTACGGTATTTACCTCGCACGCAAACGACCGATCAATAACCCAACACACTTCCTGAGACGATAAGGGAGTTAACGGATTGAAAGGCTTTTCGAATTTTTGTTGAAAAGGTATTCCGCTGTCCATACGAGGTTCACCTATCTTCACCCATCGTACATCAGTCGACAGAAAAGGTGAGGACGTATTTGGCTGATCTGAACCTCAAGTGCACTCATAGCATCATGCAAAGTATATCCCTCGGCGAAAATGGGGCTATCAGGGTGGATGTCTGCATAAAGGACAAATGTCATTGATTAGGAGACTCAGTGCTTGCAATAGCTCACTTCGGGCAGCATTGGCGAACAAATCTGTAACATCGTAAAAATTTTCACCTCCAGGCAACTCGAACAAGAAATCCGAGCCGTTGTGCATAAATACAAGAGATTTTGTCTTGTGGAAACTGAAAGGAATCAGTGGACCTCCCGCTAAGTGTACTTGTTGTCACGCAGGTCACAAAACGGTAATGTAAGGGAAAAGTTGGCATCCCGCGTTTTCTCAACGACTTCATCAAGGGCTAGCTTGTTCGGTTGTCGATTTTCACAACATGTCGCAATGGGGTCAATCCCAGCCTCAATACCCTATCCAGACTGGTTATAATCCACAATTCCCACAGAATTTCGGTGGAGGACTCGTGCCGCAGCAGACGGGGTTTCCAGGGCAGAGACCTCAAGGATTCACGCAGTCGCAGCCGACAGGATATCTGGGAGCGCCTGGTTTACAGCAACAGCAGCCAGGGTTTCAACAGCAACCCACACAGCAGGGAGTATTCCAACAGCAACAGCCTCAGTTCCAGCAACCTCAGCAGACCGGTTTTTCTGGGAATTTTGTGCAGCAGCAAAGGCCACCACCACCACCAGTCCCTCCCTTACCAAATCAGTTCAACGTTGGTCAAGGAAATGGGTTCCTTGGTCAGTCCCAACAGCAACAGCCGAATCGATTTCTAAGCTCCTCCTCAGCGATGCCCGGATCCGCAGTGGCACCTCAGACAACTGGATTTCCTGGTGCGGCAGGGTTTCCTTCTGGTTATGGCGGCGGCCCATCTCGTCCACTGGTCCCACAAGCTACGGGATATATCGACCCGCGTTTGACGATGATGTCGAATCTGTTCATGCCTGCTAATCCTTCTTTGCCATATGCCGGAGGAGCACCTCAATTACAGCCACAAACCGGTCTATCGCTGCAGCAGAATTTTCAACAACATAACCAAGCTCAACGAGGGACCGCCGTCCCGAAGGTCCCGTGGACTTTGACCAAGGCAGAAAAGAAGAACTACGATCAAATATTTAGGGCTTGGGACACAAGCAGCTCCGGGTTCATCAGTGGTCAAACTGCTCTCGAGGTGTTCGGACAAAGTGGGTTGGATAAGAATGAGCTTGCGCAGATATGGTAAGATTCAAAATTGTTCGCAAATGTTAATTCTACTGAGCATCATGATCAGGGCTCTTGCAGATGCTGACAATCGAGGAAAGCTCAATCTTGCTGAGTTCCATGTCGCCATGGGTCTCATATTTCGCCGTCAGTCGATTATTTATGTGTATAACTTCACTATATTGATATCTTCTAGGACTCAACGGAAATGAACTTCCTGATGAGTTGCCTCAAGAAATGGTCCCCCCCTCCGCTCGCGATCTCAATTCGTCTGTCGATATAGTAAAAGAAATCTTAAAGAACGATACGCGGTCTGCCAGTTACAACGCTCCTGTCTCAAAAATGAGAGAGCGATCATTCAACAGTCCCGGCGCCTCTGGTGCAGGAGGGCGGCAAGATGCTACAGTGTACAAACACGACGAGACTACGCCACCTCCGGGGGGAGTATATCAGCCCCGTTCACGGCATGTGGATAGATCTACAGTTCGGGTTAACAGTGATGATCCCGTTGAGGACTTCTCTGTGATGAAAAGACAGCTGGAAAACACCGCTCGAATGCTTGATCGCACTACCGAAGAAAATGCATCGAGGACAAGAGAAGATGAAGAGTTGGAACGAGAGATGGGAGACTTGCGGTACAGGATCAAGCGACTCCAGGACGACTTGGATTACGTTTCCCGAGGGCCCAGATCAGTCTCGAAAGATGAAGAGAGAAGGAAGCTCGAAAGGGAGTTACTTCACCTAATGCATGAAAAACTGCCATCACTGGAGAAGAAGATGGAGGAAAATCAAATCAGGAAGGATAGAGACAAGAGAGATCAACTGCGAGAAAGAGACAGGAGGAACGAACATTTCGGAAGGTTTAGTGACGGGCATGACGATCGAGATCCTTACCGTTACAGAGATGATGACGGCCGGTATTCAAGAGGCAGTTATGGCAGGGAGGATAGTAGGGATCGCGGTAGAGATGATCGTGACAGAGATTACAGCCGCCGTGATTATGACAAGTACAATAATCGAGGGAGAGACAACGATTATGGTAGATCTCGGACTCCACCCCAGGAACGATCTCCACCTCCACCTCCTGCCGTAACGAGCGGTACAACTAGTCATCCTCCTGCGCCTGTTGCATCTCCTGCTGCTGGTCAAAGCAAGATGTCTCGTGAAGAGCGTCAAGCGTTTATCAAGGCCGAAGCTCAACGCAAGCTTCAAGAACGACTACGAGCCCTTGGCGTTCACACAATGTCGATACAGTCTTCCGAATTTTCTGATGTGGAGGAACGGCTCGCTCAGGAGAAAAAAGAAGCTGAGGAGAAAACCCAGGCGGCGGAGAAGGCCGAGGAAGAACGAATTCGTCTACGGGAAGAGAGATTAGCTAATGAGAAAGCTTTAAAGGAAGCAGTTACCCCGTCTCCCCCTGCACCCGCAAAGCCTCCTCACGCCGCAACCCCTGCACCTGCACCTCCGAAACCTGCCCCTCCTGCACCACCGAAACCACGTAGTCGAGCCCCTCCTCCTCGAAAGGCCCAACCACCTGTTATCCCTCGGTCGCCTCCCAAACCTCCAGTCCCTGTGCCTCCTATGCCAACTCAGACTGTTGCCTCTCCACCAGAACCTGAAATTGATCCTGAAGAAGAAATAATACGTAACCGAGAGGCAGAACTCCAAAAGAAACGCCAGGCCCGTGAAGCACGTGAGGCACGTATTCGCGAATTGGAGAGACAAGAAGAAGAGGAAGCGAGACTTGCTGAAGCAGAAATTGAAAAGAGAAAAGCTCTAGAGAAGAAACCTCCGACAGTACAGCCTCCTGCTCCACCCTCAGTTATGGTATCCCCTCCTCCTGCTCCTCCTCAACCTGAACGTAAGGTTGTTGCGCCTCCACCCCCTCCAATCGCTCCCTCTATACCTAATGCTCCCAGTGATAAGTCGAGCACGAATCCTTTCAATCGTTTCCTAGGGGACGTACCTGTAACTACACAACCTCCTGCTGCTCCTTCGGCCCCGGCTGCCAATGGAGGAACTAATCCTTTCTTCAGAAGCCAAACTGCGCCTCCGCCTGCTGCCAATGCTGTGCCTTCACCTCCAAAGAGTTCTACCCCTGTTCCTATAAAGACGATCTATCATACCGCGCCAACTGCTAGCGACGATGACTGGGATGAGATTGTCGAGAAGGAAGAAGGTGACAGCAGTGGAGATGAGTTCACAGGATCGAGGGATAAACGGAAGAATTTGGCTGAGAAATTCTTTGGCAATATCCTGCCTCCGGCTAGGCCTCAATCAGCAGGACCTGCTGTTGGTGCAAATAGGTCACAAACTAGTAACCCCCTACAAACGTCGACAACTTCTTCACCGTCGACGCCACAACCTTTGGTTGATTTTGGTACTCCAAATGCTCCACCGCCACCGCCTGGCCCTCCGCCTGCGCCGGTGCCAGTATCCAATCCGCCCGAGAATCGTAATGCGCTTCTGAGCGCCATCCAGGGAGGTGCGAAGTTGAAGAAAACAGTCACCAACGACCGTAGTGGCAGTGCATTGTCGGGTAAAGTGTTAGGGGACACCACGCCTCCACCGCATATCACATCTACCCCACCAACTTATGAACCAGACACTTCCTTTCTCCCAGGGAACTCCGAAGACAACGGTCATCCCCATCTGAATAATAGACAATCTATCGATTGGTATGCGGGTCTTGCTGCTGACCATGGGGCACCCCGCAATAAGGAACTTTCACTGCCTACCACGGTTGAGGAGGATGAATTAGAGCCTACGCCTGTTTCCGTGCCAAATATTCAGATTGAGACCATCGTTGATAACAACGATCCTTTGGAAGATGTGGATCGTTCTGTCGGTGCGCAAGCTGGGACTTTTGTATTCTTTGTGCTGACATTTCTGCAGAATATCGCGTTAGAACTCTGTATCCTTATGAAGGACAACGTCCTGAAGATTTATGTAAGTGGTTTGCTTTTGGTATCTCTTCTAGTCCTTAACCTTCATTCAAGCCTTCAGCGAAAATCTGATTTTGACTGCACACCCTTCAAAGTCCGGAGGTGATTGGTGGTATGGAACCATTGTTCGCGACAATAAGTCTGGTTTCTTCCCACAAACTTACGTCGATCGGATACAATCGAGTATGCTTTTCCCTCCTCGATTTCGTTTTTAGGCTGAAATATATGATGTCCGCACAGTCAAAGCGAAAGCCCTATATTCGTACGTTGGCAATGGCCCGGATGAGATGTCATTTGTGGAAGGCGACCATCTTACCGTCGTAGACCGAAGCGAAGCAGATTGGTGGAAGGCAGAACAAGGCGGTTTGGTGTACATCGTGCCTGCTGCTTATTTGGGAGTTTTAGAGGGTTAGTATTCGCGTCACCTACTTAAGTTCTCCTGTTTACCTCCGTCTGTGGCGACAAACAGGCTAAATTTGTTTTTTTTTTCTATTTCATTCTCATGTATGCTTCAAAATATATGTTGGAATCGTTCAGATGCACAGCCCCATATTCGAAATCCGCAGACAACACGTTCATTAATGACGAGTGGGGACGGGGGGGAGACAACCTCATATGAAGATTCAACTAGCCCAATGGAGCCCTCGTATAAGCATCCATTGGAGAGCGAATCAGAGGACGACAGCGACTCCGAATATTTGTCGTTTACTGAGTCTGATGATTATATTGACGACGCACCCGAGGAGCAACACAAACGTGAAAGGGAGGCCCGGGAAGTCGAGCGCAAACGTGTCCTGGAAGCCGCCGGATTAATTGTCAAGAAGGATGAGCGCAGGCCTCCACCGCGGGTCCCTCATCATTCGAAAGGCCGCAGGCCTCCCCCTGCAGTCCCTGATCGGTCATTAATGGTGATAGACTTCCATGATAAGGATTTGCCAGTAGTACCAACAGAGATTGAGGCAAACGAAAACGACCATGCTATCCGGTTAGATGACGCATACGAACGTTATGAAGCTTTCAAGTTGACTCAATCCACTTCGGCGAGTCGATTGTCTGTAGCGTCCTTTGATACCACTGCATCTCAGTCGACGACCCCTTCCATACCTTCCCCTTCACCTCCATTCACGAAAATACCCAGCGAGATGTCCGACAATCGTTCTTCATATTCGACCCTTTTGAGTTTCCTAGGTCGTAGCAGGACTCCTGCGAATGATGGTGATAAAAGATCGAATTATACGATTTCCGCACCTATATTGGGTCCAATTGTTACTAGAGAACCTTCTCCAGCTGATCTAGAAAATTCCTCCGGATTCGGTAAGGTATGTTACCCGTATACATCTTTTATTATCAAACTCTTCTTATACTTGAATACTGTAAGTCTTGGGCTAGTCTCGTGGACAAATCTGCGTTAGAAGGGATACCCCCGAGCGAACGTCGTCGGCAAGAGGTTAGTATCAAGCCTACGGTATTCGTTTAGTCTTACACCTCATAACAGGCGATATTCGAACTGATTAACACGGAGAATACCTACGTTAGAGACCTCCAACTCATTGTCGAGGTTCGCCAGCGTTTGTTTCTCTTTCTATATTTCAGTAACACCTGTTGTCAGGTTTTTTATTCTAGCATGATGCCCCTGTTAGATCAGAAGGCAATAACAGTCATATTTGCCAACGTAGAGGATATCTTATTGACGAATACGGTGAGAATTATTATGACCTGTTATTTTATCATACGAGTGATCATCGTCAGACGTTCCTGAGCTCCCTTGAAGAACGACAGAAAGATTGTCGGTTGTACATCGACACTATTGGAGATATTTTGCAAAGTCATATACCAAACATGAAAGTTTATATGGTTTGTTGTTCGTGACAATCTAATCAGGTAATTTTTAACGACGAGATTAGGAATACTGTGTCAATGAGGGCATCGCTATCAAGGTGTTGCAATCATTGAGGAATTCGAAGCCTGAGTTGGGTGCCCATCTACAAGTATGTTCTTCCAAGAGTTCCTGATCGCACTGCTGGTCTGACGAATTTAAGCGTCTCCGAGATGATCCTTCTGTCAGAAATCTTGATCTGTCGAGCTATCTGCTAGCTCCTAGTAAGTTCAATAGACCTCTTTTTGCAGATAATCTAATGTAGCGCCACAGTGCAACGTATTACACGCTACCCACTTCTAATTCGACAAGTTGCTCGAGTTCGTACCTTGTAGTACACATACTAACGCAGTTATCGTTCATAGATCTTACAATACACGGAGGTTCTTCAGGACCGTGATAACATCGAACACGCACTCACTATAGCTGAGAGCATCCTCGGTCACATCAACGAAAGTATAAGAGACCAGGAAGGTCGGGAGCGTTTAAGATCCATCTCGCAAGATCTGTGGGTCGGACAAGGGTAATTCACCTGTTCTCATCTCAAACAGCCACCGACAAAATTATGCTAACCTTTTGTTCTTTCATACCTTACTAGGCGCCTTGATCTGACGGCTCCGACTCGGAACATGGGACCACGGCGACTTATAAAGGAGGGTGTGGTTACGAAAACCAAAAGTGGTAGAAAACTGCGCATATTTTTATGTAGTGATATTATGGTCCTTACGGACGAAAATGCGAAGGCGTTATATCGGATGGTGAGTGGCATAATTCCTGTCGATATTTGTGTAAATTCTCAATCCGCCTGGGCAATTGAAGCCGATACCTCTTTCTGAAGTTACAGTGGGGGAGTCTTCCAGAGCCCGAGGTATGTATATAGTTACTTTTTCCTTCGTGATGCTTGTGGTGTAATTTTTCCTGTTTTATTTCAGACGATGTGTTTCATATTATAGTGGCGTACCCTCGAGGAGGCGGAACTATTGCCCTTCGCGCAACGTCAGTCCGTGAATGTCAGCTTTGGGTGCAGATCATCGCCTCTGCTCATCGAGAGTGTCGAAAAGCAGATGAACGGGCCATAAAACACGGAACGTCGCGTCGGTAATGGGACTTATATCTTGAATTGTCACCGTGATGCGTATTTATGGTTACAGCACGAATGTGCAGTATACTTACGCTTTCACTTTTTTTTTTTGCATTTCGGACACTACTGCTCAGGTACTCAGATCTTGGACAATCTAATGAGGCATTTTTTATTGTATAACAATAACCTTGTAACGGGGTCGGACCTTTCGTGACTGTACTTGTAATATGGCTAGTAGAGACTCTAGTTCTACAGCAGCAATTGTTTGAGGTGTTGGAATATTGTATTAATATAGCGAGCACGCAGCAAAGTAAACATTACCATATTCGCCGCTCGCCCGTTTGTACTGTAGTAAGTAACCGTACTACCACGTAGTGGTGATTCATTTCAAGAGATCACAACTTACGAAGCTGTTCGAAACGACTTTCGGGCAATTCCAACATGAGGGCTTGCGTGAAATATAATCTCAGCTGAATGTGATAGACAACTGTATCTACCTGTTAAAATATAATCCACCAGAGAATCTTTGTCGACGAAGATACTCACCTCGGTTGAACGTGGTAAACAACTGAGGTGCGCCGAGCCATTCTTTCTCTCCTTCATACTTGAATATTGAATCCCTAACCGCTCGAATCGCATCTAATCTACGACGATCACACGTGATACTCTGATATCCTCCATTTCGTTCAGCCTGAAGGGAACAGTGAGGCTCGCTTGTGTTCAACGGAGTTTAGTACAAGTTGTTCCGAGTCTCTGAAGGCTGGCAGCATTTTGCTATCCAAAATTAGAAGGTGCCACCCCCGGAACACCCCGATCAGTTGAACTTTTTTTTTTTTTT
>QGOD01000229.1:32398-66014 GCA_003313065.1 Sarcodon sp. MG97
TAGACCATTTCTGGGATGACAGCTGCGTTTTCCACAGTGGACGACCTAACTTGTCTTCCCCCTAATTCCTATCCGAGCGAATCAAGACTCGAGTGTTACGCAACGACATCCTGCACCGCATGATACTGAACACGTCTGCACAGTAGCTATTGAATATTGATGGACGGACCTTATAGATAGTGAACAATCGGAGGGCCCCCGACCAGTATTTGAAAAAGGGCACGTTCTCTATCCTCGAGTCGTTCTTGAAGTCAATGAGGTCGGATGAACAATACGAGCGGATGGGAAATTTCAAAGGAAATATATTAGAATGTGCACAGAGGCCACGACGGATTGGAAGACGAAATTGTCCAGTTCGTAAGCGATAGAAACAACTATCAGTCCTCGACCTACAAGAACTTTGAGTAGGTCCATTCGAGATGGATGAAGTAAGTCAGTGAAGAAATATAAAGCAATGTCCAACACTTACCAGAACTTTCATCACTAGCAAGACCAAGAAGGGTCAAAAAGGTATTTTATAGATTGAGTGTGCGCTTTGGATAGGTTCGAGTTGGTATGAGACTGTGAGAGTGTTTGTGGTAGCAGAGACCGAATTGAATACTGCTTCTTATTACTGAAAATCACTAATGACCACTCCGACTCCCATTTCAAAAGATGAAAGTCGAGGCATTGTCTACAACCCAAGAACGCAGGCTGATTGATTATCTTGACGAAAAGTTCCTCGAAATCTCCAGAGCATTCAAGAAACGGTCCGTGCCAGATTCAGTCGACACTGGGAACTTTGCGACTTGAAGCTAACCACAAGTATTCATTGAATCAAACTCTAGCTCCCATCCTTCCACAACGCTGCCTACGCTATCTGCATATCTACAGGCAACTCATTCCCTCCTCAGCCTAATCCTTCAAATTCCTCCCATCGATTCTTCTTCATCGCTTAGAACCACCATTCTCCTTCGTCTTACAGGAGATGTCCTGACCAGCATTCCTGGCTATTCGCCTGATCTACAAACACTCCCAGAACTTCTTGACTGGCTAGAAGATCTCGATCGCGCATGGGTCGTTGTTCTCCGCTCGCAAGTATGGGATCCGAGAACAAGGACGACGGGATCTATCGACGAGCGCGATCACCATCATTTGTCACCGATGTCGCAAACGGAGCGCACACGACTTCGAAGCCTTCTCATAACCGGAACCGAGAATTTAGAAGAATGGTTGGAATCGTTAGACCCTGGTTCTGGTAATGGCACTATCGAACGTCAATTCGAAGGAGGAGCTTCGGAGGCCGAAGAGTCAGACATCCAAATGCGGTTCGACCGTATCTTCTCAGATACTCTGACAGAGATGGGTATCTTACACGGCGAGACGTCGTAACCTTTTATGATGATGATAACGTGTGTCGCCATAGTTCCTCCGTCCTTCCAACGGCAACAATTTTGAGGGTCTTAGGAACCAGGAACATCGACGCGTTTCTACAGATAGGACTATCTATCGTTGGCGATGATCTAGACACTGGCATTTACTCCTACCTCTCCAGTGTAAAATTATGAACCTGCATATCTGTGACCTTCCATCCTCCAAAAATTGCACACAACGGATGTATCGACGTGTGAACATGTTAAAGCTGCGGATATATTACATTGTGTATTAAGACACTGGTTTGTTATATATCTCCACCGTTGCTTCTTCTACCTAACTTGCAACAAAAAAATCACATCCCGACGTAGTTGCAATGCCATAGGTAGAGGCGCGCGAGTAAAGGTGCGTGAGAAATACCATTCCACCTTGGTCAAAGCAGTATCAGTGTAGATCTTCTTCATAAACACGTTCAGTCGAAATCACCGGACATACTCCGCTTTCATCTTGAAGCTCTGAAAAACAGAAGGATTCATGCCAACCTTGTCCAAACACATCCAGGACCTAGAAGAGAACGCAACAAGGCCAGTATATAACGACGTGTATATTTGTTCTACAGCTCATCTGGTTATGGACCCTTCTCAATCAGCGTCAACTACAATATCGTCGCATTAACAAATCACTAGTATCTCTCACAAGCTGACGAATATGTTCGGGCTGAAGACGAGACGGTGGAATTCTCATCACGGTTTCTCGGCAGCTTTGTGGTCGTGCAACAACAGTTCAAGCTTCTTCGATGTGGCACATTCCTCGACAAGTCAGAATAGTCAGTAAATCACCTCGCTTTGACAACGAAAAAGAGGTCCAATGTTCTTTTTTTTCGGATCGTCGTTGCTGTTCCATTGAATCTACATGAGCATCAACGTATCCGCTGTCACCCCTGGAATGCAAACCTACAGACCACTGCGAGGTGAGTTCTGAACTCTACTGAGCCAACGACTGACGGCTACCTAGTTTGGTCGATCGATACAAAAGAACAACACCGCCTGCATCACTAGGTAGTCTTGGAAAAGGAGTTGGATTCGGCGAACAATATTCTGCCTTGACTTCTAAATGATGTCTAAGCATGGCATAGCCTGAGCTGGGCGAGTGTTCGGTTAGCAAAGTATTGATGTTGACAACTTGACGGTTGCATCTGCCAAGAGAGACTGCATTTGGTATTTAGCGATGCACCAGGTGAAAACTCCCCAGACAGCCCAAAATCAAAGGTTGTTGGCCGTCTAGCACACTTGTACTACTATTTTGCAAGGTACGCGAGAGATATATCTGCACAAAAAGGCCGACTGTTCATTTCCGCAGTAGGCTTTATTTCCGGCACTTCGGAGCGCAAATATTCGAAGGACACAATGGATCAGACCTGAAACAAAGACTCGGGACTTCTGACCGGTACCCAACGCCCTCATCTTGTCATCATGATCTTGATCAGACCTGTGCGCTGTCAAGCTTGACGTAAGTTTGGCAGCGTCGAGAGAGACGAAACGTCGCGGTGGCCGTTCAATCAATGTTCATACAGCAGTATTGGTAACTAAGACATATAACTCTGTCTAGCAGCAGGGAGCATGGATCGGTCATGGGATCATGGCCACCTTCAAATTGACGGATCATTCGAGTGGAAACTAATAAATGCGAAGTTGAATTTTTGAAGGGCATAGACACTGCTTTTACTCGTAGGGTCAGACTCAGCGTTCCTACGTTTTAGCATTGAAAGAATGTATACACCCGTATCAACGGAAATGAATGATGTAGATGTCTCAATGAATGTAAGAAGTAGGAAGGTAAGATCCGGACGTATCGCACCGCGATGGAATCAAATATAGCCCATCACCTGTTTGCACTACAAGAACAGTGATAGCATAGAACTGATGGATACATTATATGATATTAAACAACATGATGGAGTCTGAGGCAAACTAGCGGGTAACTCCTCAAGCCATGCCGATAGAATGTTTTGAAACCTTAACAGAGTCACTGTCCATGTTGATGTTCCTAGTAACATTGACAGCAATCGGGCTCATGGGGTATCTGTCTGACCTTGCACTGGCATCGAGACCCGACCCGCTGGTATACTGACTCGTCCCCTTGCAGGTCTTGCGCCAGTTTAATCTGACTAAAATCAACATGAAAGAGATGCCAACGGTTGGTCCCACCTGCAGATAGAAAAGAACATCAGTACAATTTAACTGCAAAACAAATGAGTAAATGAGCATTACCACGTCAAGGAGTGCATATTGGATGGTGTTCCCAAGCTGGAAGGTTATAAACGTGCCAAGGACGTAGATCCTTGAGGTAAGTTAGTGACGGAAATTGTTGTATTTCTAATAGTGAAAGCTCACGTAAGAAGAGCGGCACTCTCCACGAAGATTCTTAGAACTTGCTATGACCAAGCTCAGGTTAATGCACAACGCTGGAAGCAGTGAAAAGTTCACTTTTACAGCCGAAGATCCGATTTGAGAAGCAGTGCGATGGCCTCTCCAAAGGCGTAAAACGATTAGGACTGACAAACGATATCATCGGAAACTCTGAATCTGCTGCACGACACTGTACAAACCTGTACAATATAGATTGGTACTGTCGGGACGTTACTGGTCAGGAGATTGGTACAAGGACGTGGTACGTACGCGAGCGTAAGACAGAATGACGCTGAGATCCAGCGTTTGACCTGTTGAACAAAGACGCCGGTGGCAAGAGACACACTTGACATCGCTTTTAGAAGGAATCCAAGTGCAACTGATGATATAGCTTGAGACAACACTTGATGACCTATATCGTATGGCGAGTGCTTACCAACCATGGCGATCCACGAACCTGTGGGAAGAATACATACCCACAAATTGGAGTGATAGACGTGGTACAGTCGATAGATCTGAAGACTGGTCAGCGGATTCATCACACAGATTATTATGGCGAGAAACTCACCAAGATGAAATCGCCCGTCAAAATCTCCAAGTCAAAAAGTCCGGTTGCAGCGACTTGTTTTGGGTCTGGCAGATTGGCAAAATACAAGTCTATTGGTACATCGCGCGCAACTGTAATGACGGCTTCATATAATCTTGCCACGTTAAGACACCAATGCTAGTCAAAGGAATGGCATTAGCAGTGAATCGAAGGCAGAAGAAGCACACATAGTTACCGCTGTTATCAGACAGAAGAGTATTGTTGATGCGATGAGGAGAACCACGTTTGGTCTGTTAGAAGAGCCTTCTCCGTAGTTGCGCCACTGTAAGTACATGTTGTATACAAACAAGACGAAGAAGACCCCTGAGTGCGGAAAATCTCAGGTTGTGCTCGAGGAATTTTTATAGCGTGTACCCACCATAGTGAACGGACTCGAGGAGGATACCGACAAGAGAAACAGATCCCAGTCTGATGGCGGCCATTTTATTTACACTGAACGGAGGGGGGGCCTGGGCCTAAGGGTGGGGAAAACAGCCAGTGCAGCTTGGAGATATATAACTCTTATCGATTTGGCGTGATGTATCATCGCCGGGTACTTCCTTGTCTTGAGCGTACACGATGCGAAGGGATAAAGTGATGCAATACTCCCAGGCTGATAACGCCTGGAATTGGGAGGTGATAAATTTCAAATCGCACATTTGCTATTGCCAATCCGGATCAAACCGCGGAGCCTATGACAATTCTCCTTGGTTTCTCCGCCACATCTATGTAGCGCAGAAACATCTTCTGCATCGTGCTGTCTTTCCAAAATATGATACTAGCATCCACCAGACGGCCCATTTATATCCGAACCCAGAAGTTACCCCACGTCGGCGTTTGGTCGTGTCCCCCTTTTCCCCTCGAATCAAGCTTCAATTAATGTCGGCTAGCCAACCCTCAGTTCAGAGGCTTTTAATCGGCAATTAAATTACGTGGGTACACAAATCTGCTGTGTCAAATTCCCGTCATTTCAAACGGGGCTTGGAGAATCGACATCAAGTATTGCCAATATCACGAGAGTCACAAGCTTTGTGCACCTATGTGTCTCGCATTGCAATGGCTCTCAGGCCGACCACATTAGCATGCACGTTAGAGTCGTGAACCCAGAGGGTCTACAGAGGGCGGCGGTATGACCTACATATGTACGTCAGGTCCTTCCGAATCTTCTAGAGATTTCGTTGCCAAGTGTACTTTTACACGTCCTGAAATCAGAACATTCTCGATCTCCATATAGCAGCATATTGTTGTCTGATTTTTAATTACTTTGTACTCGTGCCTGCTAATACCCGATCTGCGACTATAGTCTCACAATCCAGTACATATCAGACCGTCATTATCAGAAAAGCGGAATTGCTACATAATGTACGTACTATATACCTGTCACATTGTCGGCTAATGTCTTCTACGTTGTGGCGCAACTGCAGGATCCAGTTAGAGTGGATTCTGGCAACGAGTTTTGATGCCATCGTCTTCTCCTCCTCTTATTATTCGTTGCGGCGCACAGGCATGAAGGTCCGCATGTTGGTGTAGATTTTGCGTTCATCACAGCTACAGCTTGTCTCGGCGGCGTGCCCAATGGTTCAATGTGGAGTTCTGTCCAACCCAGACTCCGACGTTGAGTTCATTAGACCTTGTTCTGTCGCTGTATGTTCATCAGAATACAAGTTGCCACCCATACGGCGGATCGTAGCACATCAAGCGAAGTGATCGTGCTGAAGTTGACCACCATATAGAGCGCGGCTGTCCGAGCGATACCACGTCTAGGTGTTGATTATTGCGACCTTTATGTTCGACCCACTCGAAAGTCAATTACAGAGGTAGGACCGTAGTAGGTATTGCGATTGCTAAGAGTATCAATTCTTAACATCGTCCATAAGTCACTGGATTATATTTTTAACATTAAAACCCCGATTCCTTCAAAGATCTGTACTTCCATTTTTTTGGACCTTCGATACTTTTGTGGCTTCTAATCCTAATACCTTACGAAGTCATCGATATAGATGCTTCAAGGTAAGAAGATCCTTGCGTGATCAAAAATGAACGCAGTAGTATTCAAGTTCGCTAAGGAAAGGTTTACATATACTGTGACTATTACTGTGACAAAGGGGTAACCTCGTTCGGTAAAATCCGCGCCACATTCGGTTTCTCTTTCTGCCGTGCCAGTGGTTCATGTGGTGCCACGACGCTAATCAAGTCAACGATACTGAAGAGAAGCACACTGTTATACCTGTAACCAGGAGGATGTAATTGAACATGTGTGGGAGACGTCAATGAATCTATCGGAACTTACGAGAGCTTGGACGACATTGCTTCCAGGAAACGCAGGATGGGCACACGGAATCAAGAAGACAAAGGAAGCACGGAACATTGATGTCGACACGATCTGGTCTGGGCTACGTACAGGCAACGAAACACACGGGGTGAACAAACAAGATCAAACATCTCCTCTACATTTTGCTGACGAGATTATTAGCAGAAGGGACAGTCTTTCCAAGAGAAGAGAAACCTAGCAGCGATGGGATCATTCCATCTGTGAATCGTCCATTACACGTGTCTTGAAGGGGATGGCATTACAATCTAGGACACAGCAGTCAAACTACTGTGGTGATTGAATGGCGAGCGTTTATCTGATAGTTCGTCGGACGGGGGGTCAGATTCCCCCTCGATTACGACGAATCTCAATTTCGTATCGACACGAGTAGTCTATGCTTGATCTACATCGTATCGATACCGATGCTTATTATGGTGTAGAATTGAAATCAAATCCAGCAGAGACTTTGAGAGTTTTGCTTTATCATTTTTATTGATAGGAAACGTTTAAAACATACATTTGTTATTCCGGTGCTCCTTCAGGACAATATAACCAACCAGGCCTTTTGAAACTGAAGCTAAACGTCTAACATGAAACCAAACACATCATAGTTCTCCCTTTCTTTTGCCTCTATCGATGCGGCCGTCACTCTTACACAAGCCATAAGCACAACAGCCATTTCATTCTACGTCAGCTCTGTACATCTATGCGTTATTTCTCATGTACTCGTCAGGTCGTGCAAATATCGTAAATGGCAGCTCTTCATCTCCAAGATTCGTATTGACATGGACTCCTTTCAACGCGCAATCGCCAATAATTAGACATCTTTGATCGTGGAGTACCCAACATCAACCCAGGCCCTCATTTGATCTCCGTATTTTATTGTCAACCAGAGCAATCTACAAGATGTGAATACATTAGCAAGCGATCGAACGATACTAGGCTTACTCACATGAATCCGACCCAGCAGATTATGGCCGCGATCGTATCAGTCGCCATCACCCCAATACTGTTGATCATAGGCACTGTTGGTACAGTCGATACTGCTAGAATCAGGGACCGAACACCGGTATGTGCTGACATGATCTCCGCACTCTTCGTGTGCATCACATCCACATTGTAAGACGCTGCAGGTGTCAGAACCATATCCACCTGAGAAAACGAAGAATTCAGCTGGTAACCAAGACCACAATGTTAGCGACGAACGCCAATTCCATTAATGAACAGGCACATAAGGTTGATCACGATTCCCACTACACCTGGTACGAAGTGTGTAACGACACCGGAAAGCAGTATAGGGACGGGGACAAGAACGCAAGCAGCAAACATGGCACCGCGGAGACGATCCTCTGGTACCCACTGTCCATTCCGACGTTTCCGCCACTCGATGATGACATTATCTGAAATCCGTCCGGCGACCATAGCCCCGACTGAGAAAAGTTGATCAGCAAGAGAAGAGTTCTATTGCACATTCACTGACGAATATTTCCGGTGCCGGTGGCTGAAAAGAAAACGGACAACACTGCTTCGTTGGTTATACCATAGCGAACGCCCTGAAACATGTCCATAAGCGCTTAGGGAAGTGCAAGTTGCGCTATTCAACCTTACAACAGTGTATGCAAGTGGTATGTTCAGGGCTGAGAAGTGTTGTCAGCCCTGCATTTGCTCCGCGACAGCAACTCACTGAAAATGCCAATCAAAGCTGCCGATACAGTCAACGTCTGCACAAGGGACTAATGAGCACATAACAACGGAAATTATTTTGGCAACCATACCACAGCTAGTAAATTCGGGCTCCGAAGGAGAAGGAGACTCCGAAATGGGTTTATGAAAACCCACTTCCGATCGGCGTACGCGGGGTCGCATGCCTGCTTATGGTGGATGGTTTCGGGAAAAAATGAAAGCACCAAGAAGAACGAGGAAAAGCCCGCGAAAGACAACGCATATTGAAGAAACCGCCACGAAGCGTACCTGGCTGCTATTCCTCCTGTCACAGGGGCCAATGAAGGACCAAGCAGGCTGGCCTGTATAATTCCACGTGAATGGTGTTATGCGATGTCATATTATACAAAACTTACTGCCAAGAAAATCCCCATAGCTGTGCCACGTTCTTCAAGTTTGAATATATCTCCAATCACAGCTGGCCCCACTGACATGCCACCAGAGGCACCGAACGTCTGAAATACGCGCCATATCATGAGTTCAGGCACTGAAGTTGCTCGAGCAACTCCAAAAGAACCAATGCCCAAACAAGGCATTGATACCAAATAAACTGGTCTACGCCCATCTGATATCAGATCAGATTAAGAAGATTGGTCAGAAAACAAGAGTAGTCACAAAAACCGGAATAAGAGGCCCAAATCATACTAGCAAATGCAGTCGTGAAGATCGATAGACTTATCGCCCAGCTGCAAAACGACGGATTAAGTGGGATAGGTTCGTAGAGAGGTGTGTTTTGGCCCTACCTGATCGTTGAGCCATCTGAGTGCAGATCTTTTGCGACCTGGGGAATTGTAGGTGTGAATGATGCGCTCACGAAAACTGGATGTCGGCCTCTGTGTCAGTGTCCAAGCTGATGCACATTTTCCTTGTGGTTGAAGACTTACGTGGTAAGAGACCCGCCCATGAAACAATGGCAACGATCGCTCTTTTCCTGGAGGGGGAGAACTTGTCATAAATAGCATTGGGATTCTGGTCCAGCTCTGTGGCCAAGAGAGATGTTTCTTCGCTAGACATCTCGACTTCTGCTTATCAGGGAGAGAGACACGGAAGAGGGAATCCCGAGGCGTTAACATTGCTCAGGCTGCATTACGTAAAGAAGCCAGCTATCAGAGAGTTCGAGATCTGACCAGTACGGGATGTAGGACTCGAGCCTGTGTCATCTAAAGGGAGCTGCTGCTTGCTTTTGGCTTTCTCATAAAGCAAAAGTTCAGCGGAGTACATGGCAGCACTGGCAAGTTACAGGAACGTGACCCCGAGCTACCTTTGTCACGATCAACAAGGTACCAGACAGAGCCTTCTCGCTTAAGAGTTATTTGGACCACTTGTGAGCGTTGGCAAACTTTTACAAGTGACAACAAGATATGCTGATGTAATGTAGTATGTAGTTTTATTGTGCATTATTGAGTGGGTCAGGTCGTCCTCGGAAGGAACTCCGAGCAGACCCTGTTTGTTATAGTGCTTCACGTAACTAGGGGGAAGACATTACGAACGAATCAATGATTTAATCAAGCCTGTAAACAATCAGAAAAGATGTGTTTATTAAGCGAGACACTTGAACTTCAAGGTCGCCGTGTCCGGTATAATTTTTAGTCTTGAGGCACCCTGGGTGTGCTACATACGTTGCATTGGACTTGGGCGTTGTCCAGGCGGGATTGTAGTATTTGATCTGCAGAATACATACAGTGAGATTGTGATATCATGATATGTGTGGTCTGCTGAGAACAGCTATCACTTGATTCGAATCTTTGTGGCTCAAACCTCCCACACCACGGTCGCGGCTTATCATCATGTACACAAGTGCAACTACGGAACCTTCGATGTGTGTGGACCCACTATAGCCGGCAGGTTTTATCCTTTATAACGTTGTATTCCGTCTGATATTCATCACCAGATCGCTAAGAGCTGGGTGGCCGTGCTAGTACGGAAGCTTTGTTTCAACGCTGAAGCTCAAACCTCCGACCTTCGTCATTTCAAAATGGCCCAAAATTGCGCCAATATAGGGATTACGATCAAGCCCCCTCCGCAGACACAGGCTTTGAACACCGCTACTTTTCATCTTCCTCCTCAAGACGAACCCCTCGTCGTTTCCGATTTTCTTGATTATCATTACAAATACAGTACCAACCATCCCATCTTCAAGTATGAAGATGCCCCCGGCGTTGTCCGAACACTTACCTGGTCCGACTGGTACCCTGCGATTCATCGAGCAGGTCACTATATTCGGAGGATATTCGATCTTCCAAGACTTGAGAATCCAGAGGATCGACCTGTCATAGCCATTCTGGCTAACGTTGGTTTGTGCAATTCTACATCATCTTATCCATTAGTCAACTTCTGCTAATGCCGGTAACGTGGGTGGGTTTCAGATACATTCACGTACATGACCACTGAGTTGGGCATAATACTGCTGGAAGCCACGGCGTTCGCCGTCTCTCCCCGAAACTCTGCATCTGCAGTTGCTCATTTGCTTCGAAGGACGGGAGCAAAACATATTCTCGTTACAGATGACCTAAAAAACTTGGTTTCTGCTGCTATTTCCACCATGAGTGAAGAGTTCAAAATTGCGAATATGCCGTTTTTCTTCGATTTGTTTCTCAAGGCGGGTGATGATTTTGAACTCTTGCCCCCAGTGAAGTATAAAAACATACATGATCCCATCGCTATATTACATTCATCTGGTAATTCCATTTTGAGAAAATCCTCTATACTGATTTCGCTCAGACTGATATCTCGACAAAAGGATCCACTTCACATCCGAAGCCTATTACCTTTACGCATCTCCATTTCCTACTTGCTGGGCGTGCACCACGTTAGTATGCCATTCACCCAGCAGTATCATATTCATGACCCGCTACAGATTACGGAGAGCGTGATTTAACTGGTGTGATTTTTTCTACTCATGCGGTTCCTGTGTTCCATGGTATGGGACTGACGATGATATTTTGGATCGTGCGTTCTATTTTCGATATTCCTAGACATACTTATCTGTCGTCCATTTCCTAGGCCTCTTGTGGTTTAATTGTGGCATCGTTCAAACCTAGTTTGCCCGCTACTATACCCACGCCAGACTTGGTCTACGCTGGAGCAGTTGCTACGAAAAGGTAAAATTGTGCGATCCATCCATGACGTGTCATGTGTTTACAGATCTTCTTCTAGTGACTTCATCTTCTGTGTACCACTCTTCGCGGAGGTGAGATCTTGTAGCTTAATCAAATTTAGCCTTGTTTTTCAGCTGCACGAGTAGGTGTGGTCTCAGAACCCTGAAAAAGTGGAGCACCTCAAATCCATCCAAGGCATTGTGAGCGCTTTTTCTTGTACAGTCCTTTTTTCCCATATTCTTCACAACATCGGATAGTGGTACGCAGGAGCTCCATTGAAGAAAGAAGTTGGAGACGCGTTAACTGCACAAGGTGTTGCCTTGTATCAATTGTTTGGAAGGTGAAAATATTCAGTCTCAATAAAACCAAAATTTACAGCCGACATTTTTATTGTAGCACAGAAGCGACTACTATGACCATAACAATACCAAGTATGTGGTAGTTTGAGTCAATTCAATTTGCATGCAGCTCATTATAAGTCCAATTATAGAGGAACCTGCCAAAGATTGGGAGTATTTCCGCTTTACTGATAGCTTCAAGGCACATTTCATCCCCCATGGACGTGAAACCTATGAGCTTGTGATCGAGGTAAGATTTTGTTGGTTATGGAACTTCAATACGATTCAACATAGGAAGGCAATAGTCGACCCCTGAATTTCGTCTTGCTTTCACCAATATGAAAATTGGAGATGCAGATGCCTACGCAACGAGTGACCTTTTCGTTCCTCACCCAACTTTACCCGGGTATTGGAAGAACCATGGGCGAGTTGACGACCAAATCATGCATACTACCGGTGAAAAGGCTAGTGCATTCTGCGTAATCTCAACATTTCTTCATAATTCTTTACGATGAAATGCAGACAAACCCCGCTCCTTTGGGCAAGTTTTTGTTCCGATGTATACGTGTTGAGCTTTTATACTGAACTAGGGTGAAATAACACCAGAGGGCATGTTGAACACGGACCCACATGTGCAAGCTGCTGTCATGTTCGGTCGTGGTCAATTTAACGCAGGTGTACTGATCGATCCTCGCCCCGCTTACAAATTTGATCCGAAAGATGAGGACAAACTCATCGAATTTAGGACCAAAATTTGGTGAGTAGTATGTTTCCCGTGTGATCATCTGCTTACAAGACGACAAACATCAGGCCAACTATCGAGAAGATGAATGAATTCGCTCCTCAGCATTCGAGGGTGTTTAAAGAGGTTGACCCGACCACTATGCTTCGTATATACTCTGCTGATCATCGTTCCAAAAGATGATTCTTGTTTCATCACCTTCAAAACCGTTGGTATACACCGCAAAAATGACCGCTCGTAGACAGGCTGCTATTGCAGATTATGAGCCAGAAATTGAGGCACTGTATTCCGCAGTTGCAGAAAGCACGCGGGCGGCTGGGAAGCTACCGTCGTCGTGGACACCACAAGGCTCGCTCGAATTTGTTCGTCTCTTGATTGGAAATGTCTTGAAGGAGAAGGTTTCAGACGACGACGATATCTTCCAGCACAGCTGTGATAGGTACCTTTTCTTGTTATATCTCTTATATGGCTATATATGCTAATATCGCTGCACAGTTTACAGGCTACCTGGATTAGAAATTCGATACTCTATGCGCTACGGGAAACAACGAAGATCAATACGCGGGCCTTGGACGGCACATTCGTATACCAGCATCCTACCATTTCTTCGCTGAGTGGGTTTATTACAGAAATAACTTCTTCTGGCATTGCGGCCACGCAGGGAAATAAAATTGACGAAATGCTAAAGATGATCGGCGAGCATAGCAAGAACTTTGGCGTTCACCAAAGCTCTTCCTCCTTTTCCCCCACAGAGGATGTCGTATTGATTACTGGCACGACGGGTGCCATTGGGTCTAATGTACTCGCAGAACTCGCAAAATCGGAGAAAGTGATAAAGATCTTTGCATTGACCAGAAAAGCAACAATATCGTCGATTGAAAGACAGAAAATGGCCTTGGAAAGCCGGGGATTGGATCCTAACATAGTTGACTCTTCGAGAGTCGTTGTTTTAGATGGAGATCTCACACAGCCAAACTTTGGCTTGGCCCCGGAATTGTTTAATCAAGTGAACTGGGTTTTCTGCATTGTTGTGCGATACTAAAGTTTAATATAGATCCGGTTCTCTGTTACCCATATCATCCACATCGGTACCGAAGGATTCATTTTCAAGAATAACCTTTTCCATACTAATCATCCTCTTAGGATGGCGTGTCGATTTCAATTTGAGTCTGCAGTCTTTTGAAACAAACGTCCTTGGTGTTCGCCACTTGATCGATCTAGCCTTGTCATCTCCGCTCTCTAAACCACCTCGGTTCCTCTTTACAAGTTCTATCGCAGTACTGCGTCGTAAGCCCACAATAAGAATGTATTGCTTCTCATTGACTCGCAGAACTATAGAATATCCAAAAGGAGTTCCATGCCCCGAGGTTCCGATTGGACCAGAAATAGCTGCGGGCGCAGGTTACGGTGAATCAAAGTGGGTCGCAGAAAAGGTCCTTTTAATGGCCGGTGCAGAAACCGCACTTGATCCGATTATCGTACGAGTTGGACAAGTGAGTGGTGGTGTGAATGGGTGTTGGAACCCTTCAGAGTGGATACCTTCCATTGTCCAATCCGCTGCCCATGTTAAATGTCTGCCCTCTTTGGAGCAGGTGAGTTTGTAAATTCGTTTTATTCCATTACTTACATTTTCTTTCCTTTAGTCGATTTCTTTGATACCGCTGGACCTCTTGGCTGAGGCCATTGTTGAGCTGCGGAATTCTCCTGCGGAGATACTCCATTTAGCGCATCCAAAATCAGTCCCTTGGAATTTACTTTTTCGACATATAGCTACGGTCCTTGGTGTCGAATTGGTTCCATACGCTGATTGGCTTTCGCGTTTAACGGCATCAGAAACTGAAGCGGCCGTGCGCCAGAACCCTGCTCTTCGGCTCCTTGATTTCTACACTTCGGTTGCAACCGACGGTGAAGAAGCTGCAGGGATGCCCAAATTATCAATGGAAGTAACACAGAAGGTCTGTACCTTGTTGGGGGATGGGTATTTAAAACTTGTCGGTCCGGAAGATGCACAGAAATGGCTGGAGTACTGGAAGTCGGCTGGGCTAATTTCTTTTTGATTTTGGACGGTTATATACATCTTGTAAGATTTGAAAATGTGCTTCACCCAAAATATTCCCTCGCGTTTTATGAAAGAAGTTGTAGTGACGAACGGTGTGTGACCGTGAGAGCCGATATCCATATTAGGAGCCCCTAAGCATGATGCCGGGTAGGCAACAGACACCTCAGAGGTCGTCTGTACTCCAGCTGAATATGCTTGATATCTTCCAGAATGCGCTTGGGTTCCTTGCCGCATCGTTCCTTTTCTCGTCCTACCAACCTCCACCACCAGTCCCGTCGCTGACCTTCCAACTACGCCACGAACATGCACTCACAAGTAAATCTCGCAATGTCTTCTCTGACATCCCAAGCGATCGACTTGAAGTCCATGCAAGAACTGACAACGTGTTTCGAGTTAAGACTCAAGGCATCGGGCTCCATCGGCCAATGGGGCCTTCGATATGGAGCGAGATGGAGGTTCCAGGCCCAAACATCAGTGACCGAGAGACGCTGCGGCAGCTGGCTATGATGACCAGCAATGCGTATGAAGAGAATGCAACGAGCAAAGACTGGTATGACTTGGGTCCCGATTGGAACTCTGTAAGTAGCCACCTTTTGGATTCGGTCGCGCCACCCTGGCACTGCACTTCCCTGACTCCCGCTCACGCACACTGCTGTCCTTTTCTGCCTACCACGCTTGTTTAGTCATATCCTTTTGGGTGGGAACCTGACGCAGATGGCTTCAGAGGCCAGATCTTTGTCTCCACCGACAATTCCACCGTTGTCGTGTCTATAAAGGGCACTTCGGCCGGATGGTTGGTGGGCGGGGGTGGTAACACCGTGAAGAAAGACAAGCTCAACGACAACATCCTATTCTCTTGCTGTTGCGCCAAAGTTGGCCCTACCTGGTCTCCCGTCTGCGGCTGTCACGCTGGGGGCTACAAATGCGACCAGAACTGTCTCGAGAAGTCGGTCATCGAGGATAGCTTGTTCTATCCGATTGGATTAACCTTGTACAACAACGTCAGTTATCTCTACCCAGATGCGAATATCTGGCTTGTCGGACACTCCCTCGGTGGCGCTCTTGCTTCTCTTGTGGGCGTCACATTTGGAGCCCCTGTCGTTACTTTTCAAGCTCCTGGCGAACGGCTGGCCGCTTCGCGTCTACACTTGATGATGCCTGTAAGCACTACTGTCTTTTCCTCTTAGCGCTCAAGGGACTATATTCAACCAACTTGCATGCTTTTACACATGTAGCCTTCAACTCAGCATATCACCCACTTCTTGCATACTGCAGACCCAATCGCCATGGGTACATGCAACGGTGTTGCCTCAGTATGTGCGATAGGGGGTTATGCGATGGAGAGCCACTGTCACTTGGGCAAAGTTGGTAAATACGATACGGTTTCCAAACTAGGATGGCCTGTAGACGCCAGATCACACGCAATAACGACTGTAATCGATATCGTATTGAAGGAAGACTGGGACCCCGAACATGGAATATCTGTCCCTGTGCCCGAAGAAGAGGTCGACTGTGTCGTACGTTTTCCATGTCATAACTTGCCCTCAACACATTATCTAATGAGATATCAGGATTGTTTCGACTGGGAATACGGAGATTTCAATAAATCCAACGCACATTCTGAATCCTCATGATCGCTTCACATTATTCTGTACTACACTTAACAACTAATGAATAACTTTAAACATGAAAGTAAAAATAAATCCGATCAAGTAGGTTCCGAGAGCCTGAGCGATATAAATGCAGCCGCAACTTGAGATCAAGCTAGAATATCATGTAGGTTCAACATCGGACGACAACCGCCTGTGGTGCGACATCCTAGGGACGCTAAGACTAGCCCTTTTACTCTCTCTTGACAATGCCTCCCTTGTTCTCCCCTGCATCTCTAGTCTCATCCATTCGCTAGCTCTTGTAAGCTTACTGGGAGAATATTCGATGTTGTCTTCAGAAGGCTTCCAGTGTAATGACTCCCACTGCCCACTTCGTCTTTGTCGAGAATCTGCACTTTTACGTCGACCATGCACGTATAAATCCGAGTTCAAAGGCCGACCCTGTTTGTGAGCATCTTCTCCATCGGACTCAGCATTGTCAACGTCACCGCCATAGCCGTCGTCATCTCCGTCATCTCCGTCCTCTTCAAAACCAAATTTTCTGATCACATCCATACCAGCATTGTTTGCCGATTCTCTCATTCTCTTCAGGACTTTTTCCGTCGTCGGTAGATCCCTCATCATGTTATATACATTCCAAGTAACACTCTCGTGGAACCCATGAGTGACCGCAAGCTTGTCGATAATCGCCTGAATCCCGTGCTGCGCGATATATGTGAGGTCCGACTCAGAAATAGGAAAATCTAAAGATCGTGGGGATGGAAGAGGACTGCGGGCGTCAGGGAACAGCGATGGCCTCCGACTTGGCGGAATTAAGGAAGACATCGATATACGGGATTTCCTAGCACCAGAAATATCTTCCCGTGTTGAAGACGTTGAGGCTGCGCCTGTGGAAGACGAACCAGCTCTTATGGGGACCTTCGAGATTTCGTTCCCCTTCGTAGGGGCCCTGCCAAACTTTGGGGGCGCAGAAAGATCTATTTTCGGAGTTTCGTTGTCAGTAATTTTTGGTGTGGGGCAGCCATCAAATGTGCGGCGCCTGCCACTTTCTCTACCGGTTTTCCCTTTGAGAGGGCGAGATGTAGCCATGGATAACCGAGAAGCCGTCAAAGAATCCGAAGGGGAATTTGTCTCCGACGATATTGCAGCACCAGGAGCAGGCAGAGGAGACGAGAATCGCAAAGCTTTGGAGGACTCAACAGATACCCGTGGGATTGGTTCAACTGATATTCTAGAGGGCTCCACGTTTCTCTTCTCTACCAGGTCCGACGCTATTAATTTTCCAAGCTATATGTCAGATATGTATCATATTCAGGACGTCAACCACTGACCTGAAGGCTCAGCTAAACTCGCTCTAGAGCTTGATTTTGTACGATCGGGGTGAAGTCCAACCAATACGTCGGCTGCACTAAATGTCAAGAATACCATCCTCCACACAGTGCTTTAAGTAAACATACCAGATTCAAGTTCCTGCTTCGGGCTTACATGCAATTTCGCCTTGTCCAGCGAATTAATTTGCCTTCTCTTTGACCAAACAGCATACAGTTCTTCTAGTGTCGAAGTTGGCTGAGCTTCCTCTTCCAAGTTCTGGGCAGCAACATGGTTCTTATCCGACGGCAAGTCTTGCGATTTAGTGATTGGAACAGAATCCAAGCTGCTGGGAAGCGTTCGTTGCTTGGTCAACGATTGCGTGACGAGCTCGCTCCGAGGTGAATCTGCCAACTGTGCGAAATTGGCGGATGTTTTGGATCTCCTGATAGCTGGCTCTTTCTCAGAAAATCTACTTCCATCACCTTTGAGAATAGCACTTCTAGATCCGGAGATGTTTTGTCTAGGAGTGGTGGTTGAAACTGCAGCTTGACCATCCGTGTCCGACCGAGTGATCGAAAGGTGATCATCCGTCCTCCTTCGCGAGCTATGGGGAGAAAGTTCCGTTCTTGATGCGACACCAAGATATCCTTCTGGTAACTTCGTAGGTGTAGTAACATATTCTGGACTTTGATTATCTTCTAGTTGGCTAAATGGATGTCGACTAATCTTTGGTTTCGACAAGTCAACATTAGATGGCTCGGTACTTCCTGGGGGAATATGACCTGGTGATGCGAATGGAGACTGACTAAATGGGTGACGATGCTGCGAGCTGAATCTTTTAGAAACCGGTGCACGTTTAAAGACATCGAGGGAACGTGTGCGCCGTTCATCCTGGGTGACTTGGCTGAAAGGATGACGACTCTCATCCTCCCTAATCGTTGACCGATGAATATGTTCTACTTTCCCTTCGGCGGCGAGTTCTTGCTTGAGCTTCTGGATCCTGGCGTCAAAATCAAGACTAGTGTCCACACTTCCATCCTTGTTGAGCGGGAGCGGCTCTTCCGAAACAGGGGTATGGTTCTGTCCAGATGTAGATCCCTCGTGGCCAATATGGTCGACAAGTGAAAGGGAACGTCGTCTTTCTCCGGCAATTACGCTTCTACCAAATGCACTTTCAACGATCTTTGGTGGTTGATGCCGTCGTCTTCGATGCCTAGCTACCAACTCTTCACTAGATTCATCACTAGCCTGACCAGCACGCTTTGTCAGTCTTGGGTTGGGACTGTCAGGTGATGCGAAAATATCGTCGTATCGTTGCGGCTTCATGAGATTTTTTATCGAGGTTGATGATGCCTTGTGCGAAGATGTCTTAATCGAAATTGGATGGCTTTCATCAGGACTCCGCCTCGAATCTGTTGCTTGTTGGCTTCTGTCAGCTTGACCAGGTTCGGACATCTGTTTCGTTTGTATAAGTTCAAGCGCAGTGGGCGATTTAGATATACCCTTTGATCCTTCACGTGCTCGAGGTCTCGGTGTTGCATGAGACAGTGTTGCTGAGAACGGACCCCTACGATTAGACGGACTCGCAAGTGAATCGACACTAGGATGTAAACGGCTGTCAGTCGGAGAGCTATGAAAAATGTGAGTTCTAGACAGAATTTACGAGACTTGTAAAGATGAGCACACCTTCCGGAGGGACCTGCTTCCTGATCCTGAACTGCAGGTCCTTTTCCAGACCCCTCTCCAGCCTTGTCGTGAACTAGTTGCGCGACCTCTATTTCTTCATCTTCTTCTGTGCTCGAGCCCATGTTGAATATCTCACCGCGATAATCACAAGTCGGAGGGGGAGCAGACAGTTCTTCTGATTCTTCCCTAGCCACATCCACGGTTCCAGACTGCGTAACCGTCTTTACTCTCTTGCGTGTTTGATCAGAATTATTGGTGTCTTCGATCCTCTTCCTTTTTGAAGGCCTTCGATCTCTTTCCTCATCCACTTCATCCTCATCAGTATCCACAGCTCTCTCTTTGCCTTTTCCATTGGCTGCACGCTTCTTCACTTGTGGTGATGAGGGATGCTTCCTTGGCAGACTATCGACGGAGATGTTATGTTTCTTCTGATAAATCCGGATTATGTGGTCAAACTTGGCTTCGTTATTCTTGTACCTCTGCCTCCAAGAAGACCACGAATGACGAGAGCTCCAGTTCCACCGATGCTTCTCCTGAGGAACCGAGAATATATCAGTTCAAAGAGAGCAGAATGACAACGCAACACTACGCATACATTAGCCACCAGCATTTGATATACTGCATTCCCCATGCGGTTTTGTTTTGTCGGGTTATACTTGGCCAAGAATTTACAAAGCAGTATATCGTCGCTCTCTTGAAAATCGACGCGCCTAAGTGCGAGGACGACGAACGAGATCAAACACGATTGAAACTGGACAGAACCTATATAGGACTCACTTTCTTCTGCAAGGAGACATGACTTGAAGCTGTTCTTCGCGGTGAAATCAGGTTCGTTGTCCCTGGGGACAAGAAATAAGTATTCGCTTAATGCGTATCTGAACTGCACACTATGCGTGGGGATCCAGGGCTACAGATGCAAGATACAAGCTACGATGTATGAAGAACAAATGGTTCGGAATGTAGACAACCCAAGGGACTGGATGCACGCGTTCGTTCTGGAACTTGTGGACAATGGCGCGCTCATGTGACAGTCATGTCTGTGACACAGTCCTCACTGAACTACTACTACTATACTAGTACTAGTTCAACTATAATACGTACTTCAATGACCAACCAGCACTTCTCGATACACGCGTTCTTGTCTGCTCATATCCGCTAACATGCGAACTTCAACAGACAATACTTCTCAACTTGCCTAGTCCTACAGACATACCAACGACTCAATCGCACCTCTCACCTCCTCTTTCACAACCAACATAAATAAACTACCAGTACAAAAAATCAGCGCACAATTATCATCAAATAACTCGTCATTCATTCCCTATCAGAAAGACACGTTCCGAACTGAAAAAAAAACGCAAATCATGAAGACATGAACTCCCAAGTATCGGGATCGACAAGAGCAAGATTTAACCGGGAGAACTCATATATTTCGACCCCATCTTCAAATCGAGGACTTGAATATTGAATCTGTAAGGTCCTCGTATCAAATAATGACCTCAGATATTTGTTTTGAGGTACTTGCAAGCCGAGTATGATAGCAACTAACAAATATACCAGGAATGGTCTTTTTGTCATGTGTAAGTATGTACTCAAGTACAGGTAACGAAGAATACATGTGTTGAACTTGTTCTATTGGTTTGCATGGTATTTATGCCAGCTTTACTCATTTGGGCATGTCCATCATCAAGACTTCGTAAGAATTAAAAGCTCCTTGCACTTCCTCCGATCTTGTCGCTCTCGAGATCCAAGATCCCCTCATGAGATTCGTAAGTTGACAATCTTCGTGGCCGGCGTAAATCCATCGGACGGACAGAAGTCCTGACCACAGGTGGCATTGTAATCCGACGACTGTCAGGGTCTTCATCATCGCTTTCTACCGGAGTTTCAGCCGGCGACAGCGACTCAACTCGCCTTTCTTCTGGTTCAAGGTCCGGAGGACGTTCATCAAGACTCTTTTCTGGTATCTAGAAAAAAATATTAGTAACAGATGCGAATCAGGAGGCAAGAGATGACAAAGAAAGAAACTGAAACTCACAGCTAAGCGAACTAGGTATGCACAAAGTGTTGCAGAAGCCGCCAGTATAAAGACAGCTCTCAACGCAATGGCATAAGAGTCCTTTGCAGCTCGCTGCAAATCCGGCGGTAATGATCCAACCAGCGTAGCAGACTGTCGAATTTTCTTGATCATCTATACATTCCTCCCATGAGATCTATGTTAATTAAATTGATGAATAAAGAGGAACTACCTCTTCTGCATCAGGGACACGTATCCGAAGTCGAAGTTCCCTGTCCAAGATGGATTGGAAGATAGCTGAAGATATTGCAACCCCGCTAACTTGGCCCATACCCCTAAACAACTGTGCGAAACCCGTTCCGACCGCCATCACCGATTCTGAAGATAGAATGTAAGGTTTGATCCGTAGATTACCAGCCTACATCATCATGAACGTACGAGGAATGTGTGCCAGCAGAGCGACTACCAACGGCATTAGTCTTTCGCCACTCCGAAACAAAACAAATACAGCTCACTCAACATGGTCTGCAACACGACAGCGTTGCCAAATCCGAGAGGTATCTACCACGATCATTAATTATAAAGTCCAAGTCTTTGCACGTCATGCTTACGATGCTAAGCCATAATCGAGCAGGACTTGAGTTTTCGTTCATGGTAATAATGAGCATAGCAGCAACGAAGGGGAAACATCCAAACACTGTATTCAAAAGTTTATATTTTCCGGTACGGTGCATCACCCATCTAGTGCAAACATCAGAGAAATGTCGTTCAATAGTACCTTTCAGATTCTCACCCCGAAAAAAAGGATCCTGTTGACATCGAAATGCTGTTCGGCAATAGATGCAGTCCTGAAACGAAGACAGGTTGAGCAGCTAACTGGAGTAAGGAGTGTACTCACCTGCAGTTGACGCCGATGTCAACATGACAGTTTGAAACCACATCGGGAAGAAGTACATCACAGAAAAATTGCACATGGCAACCAGGAAATTACTGGCACCAACCAAGACCGGAATCCTTTGTTTGAGTAGAAAAGGGGCAAGAACCGGCTCCGGAGCAATTCGTAGTTCCACAATGAGGAATGCTACAGCAAATGTACCTGCGAGAACGGCTGGAACTATGACACGCACATCGTCCCACTGTAAAATAGATGAGTGAATGATGGACTTGCGTACGGCAGAGTAGGCAAACGTACCGGAAGACCTTCGTTAAATTTGTTGCTAAGGAGCGTTAAGAGGCATAGCACCTAGAAAGAAGGCTTTGATCACTGGAAATGACAAGGAAAAAAGCAATACAAACAGCAATAAGTAATGTTGCGCTACCACCATAATCTATACGTTTGAGCACTTCTTTAGGACTTTTACCTTTTCCCTGTGTAACGATATCCACATCGTCACTCACATTGAGAATGCAATCAAGACACGTACAGGTGTCACATATTGCAAATTGTAACCTGTCAAACAAAATGACAGCAAGAATAGAGGCATTTGTATCAAAAACGCCCATCGCCATCCAAGGCTTAAAAATGAGGGATGAGTGCAGTCTGTCATACAAACGATTATAATATACCGATCACTAATAAAACCTCCTAGCGGTCCTCCGAAACCCATGCCGATCTGGATCAACATTCAATAAACTACAGAGCGAGGATAGGACGATGAGACATACACCACTGAAAATGCTGGCATATCCTTGAGCAAGGCCGCGGGACTCCAGTGATATTGAGCAACAAGATCAACAGAGGTCGGCAAAAAACCTACTCGCAGACTAAACATGTCATTTGTTATTATCCTAAGTCAATAAATAATTAACAGAAGTTTAATTCATGTTTATATCTCGATCACTTACTGAGAAGTCGTGAAAACGCCTCCTCCGCCTAGACCGCCAAGCTATTAATTAATAGTTGAGTTGATTTCCGATAAATTCCCAGTTATGAAAATCCGCGCACAAATCTAGCGGCGATAAGCATATTCATATTTGGGGCGAGTCCACATGCGAGAGTACCAAGAGCAGCAAAGAACACAGCGGTTTGATTTGCACCTCTTCTTCCCATTACGTTGCATAATCGCCCATACAGTGGAGTGAACGTGCATGTAGCCAGGAGATATCTAAATCAAGGATCATAGGGTGTGTTAATAGACAGGAATGTTACAAACGATGTTCCAAGCCAGGCAGCTTGATGTGATTTGTTGAATTCAGATGATATTGAAGGTAGCACTTGTCGTTGGAATTCGGTCAAATTGTGCTAAAAATTAGGTCCCAGGTAAACTCACGAGTCGCAACCAAAGTCGCTGATTGGGAGGATAATATGAGCAAGACATGTGACACAACCTCGATAAGGATACGCACTGTTCAAGGACTTGGAAAAAAGTCGGAGAAAACAGTTGTTTTTAGAGAACAATCGTGTAGAGTGAAATGCGAAAGCCAACACACGCTAAGAAAGTTAGCAACCCATATGCCCATCAAAATTGCATATTTGTTAGAACGAGATATTTCCAAAGGTCCAAGTTTGTTCCGCGGTGTGATAACAACTTGCGCATGAGCGCCGGGAACCTGAAGCAACGGGTCTCGCTCAGACATTGTTTGCATCGACTCCGATGACCTTGCCTGTGCCGTCGGGGGCAAAATGCAAACTGTTACGATGTCACGCTTTCAATTACAAACCACTATTTACGTGTTGACTGGGTCATGGCCCGTGCCCAGGTATTATAGGGGTTTCATCTTATATTTGGATCTCAATTTGTGCGGAGCATATCGGAATTCAAATTCGATCACTGAGATTAACGGTGGATTGATGTGTAGGAAAAACATCGAGTTATTGAATAAAATTCAAACTGAAAAGTCCCCACCTCACTTCCCTACAATATTGGCGGCTTCCGCCTTGATATACGCAACAATTTCCTGCATCTTTTTAAATCCATCCGGAGACAAGATGTCTAAATCCCACTGCTTCTCCAAGAAGTCAGATGGAAAAACACGACCTGCATTAGGGCGGCCGACAAAGTGAGGTGTAACTTCGCCTGTGACCTTATCCCCACAATAAACGCGAAGGGAAGTTCCCAGCAGGCTCAACCCATACAGGCGAGAAATGGGGCAATTGGGTAGCATCTGATCGTACCGCTGGCGCATCTGGGTGTCAGCCCTCTGGCGCTTATCGGGTTCGTTCGCCCATCCGTCATCTTTAATCTCCACAATGAGAACTGGTTTCTGCTCCTGATCCAAAATCACCATAAAGACGACAAAGTCCACGGCGTCAGGCGCAGAAATTTCATTGGGAGCAGTTTGCAGGGCAAGGAAGAAGGTGAAGGAGCCTTCAACCATAGCGTAGTTGAAGAGCCTGTCGTAAGGGCCACAGTAACGAGATTCGAGTGGGGCGATTTGGTTACGACTGACATTGAAGATGTTGAGTAAGCGTTGTAGCCAGTTGACGTTGGTGGAGAAGGGCATGATCCTAGCATGCTTATATCAGTAATGATCCATTATATGCGTCATTTAATGGTATACCAGGTATTCTGGACAGTGGGGGAAGTTGTGGTTGGAAGTGGAAGTTGAAGTGTTAGGACTTGCGTATTTACTTATATTTCTGCATGCGTTGGCCTGTGTAGACCATATTTCATCGTTCTTGATCTTTCGATAGTAGCTTTGACAAGGTATGAACTGACATTAGATAGGTAAAAACTACAATACAATTAAAGGTACTACGAGCCTTGAGACACTGAGGGAGAAAAATCAAAATGTCGCGAGGCGGAAACAAAGAATCATGACGAAATCGACCGCTCAAGAACTTCCGAATCGAGCTGTTACCTATTTAGGATTAAAGTTGCAGTCGTGTGAATAAACCGTCAACTTGAATGAATTCAGTGCCGCCTCAGCCATGGCTCAGACTCTCCCAGAAAAAACTTCAAAGTTCAAAGGAGTCTGGGAACCTCTGGGGGCAGTCACGGTGGCAATCAGACGGCGTGACGTCCAGTGCAAAGTCGACATTGGCTAAGTATAGCTCTGCATCCCATAGGGTTCCTTTCTCCACCGTCGATCTATTTGTGCCGGGTATTTCTGTTCTCTCGAGTTTCATACACAGGGCTTAACTTTCTTTTATTAGGTGTTGGTGTAACTTCTAGTACTACCTATGGTAATGGTAATACCGCCATGCTAGATGTGACCACCATGGCCGCTCCACACGTCGCAGGCCAGGTTGCTGTACACCTGGAAACGGACCAAAATGCAACTAAGCACCTGAAGAAATATCCACGAAATTGACGAATTCTGCACTGTCGAGTCGACTGGAAAAGCATTCATAAGTTTCGATATCAGGCTTTCATTAGCTTTTTATCCTTTCACTGTGTCTATGCTCCACAGCTAACGGCACTGCCAATTTACTTCTCGACAACGGGAACAAATTTTGGCGGATGTCTGCTGGATTTGAGGAAGTTCTGAAGTTCGGAAAAAAAAATGGGATGCTTTTTTTGACCGATGGTACTTTAATTTCTCATTACTATGTATGTCATCCAGCAAAATAAGAGTTGGAGTCGAGGACGACGAACATCAATGCGTTCTTAAGAGAGGGCACAACTTTAGAGTCTGCGGGCTCGCAGGTATACTCAGAATTTGTCGAAACTGAAGTCCAGCCGTCACATCTTTGATCACATTTGGATAAACTGTTAATACAGGCGTGGCAAAAATGAACAACTCAAGAAATATCACACATTCACCGCAACAGTCACCGACGTTCTCACCCAGTACCAACAGATATTAGCCTCAGAAGTATCCATTGTTGAGAAGCAAATTGGCAGTTCCGGAGGCTATTAAGTGTTGTTCAGGACCGAAAACTCAAGTAAAGCGTCTTGTGATTGAAACTCACGTATATCAGAAAGGAGACCGAACTGCGCCGAACTCGTCAGGTACGCTGATACCTGAGCAGGTGAAGCATAAGGATGGTAAGCCAAGTAAACTGCAGCTTGTCCTGCAACATATGGCGTGGCCATGGAGGTACCGGATAACATGGCGATACCGCCATGATTGTATGTAGAGAGAACACGAACGCCTGAATCAACGAGTTAGCATCTTCACAAGGAGATTGCAAGTACAACATACCAGGCGCGAACAGATCGACTGTGGCACCGAAGTTGGAGAAATCAGCTCTGACATCCGTTATATTCGATGCACCGACTACAATAGCTTCCTGCACATCGGATGGGCTAAAGAGAGATGAATCTTGGTTTGAGTTTCCTGCCGCAACAACAACAGTGATGCCAGAGGAGATTAACTAGTAGGCCAGGGTTAGCGTGAATTTGATTGCATGTTGAAAGCCGTGTAGGGCCACGCACCGCTCGGACAGCATCATCCACTGGTTGACTAGTACCACTTGTAGTACCGAGACTCATGGATACGAGACTGGGGCGTCCGCTCGACTGTACACTAGAACTGATCCACTGTAGGCCAGCGATGCTAGGCAAATATTGAGATCAGTTGAGTAGGATGAGCGGAAAGATATATTTACATATCTGATAGTTGACCCGACCTTGAAGAGATCAACTAAAAGTGGAATGAGAGAAGTTAGGAATTGCACACCCATCAGCACCGAGAACTTTGACGGCAATTGCATGGGCTTGTCGAGCGACACCACTAGAGAAGCCGATCAGTGTGGATGAACTTAAAAGTGTCCAAGCCTAGGAAGTATCTCACAAATGATATGACATCGCAGATCCTGCACAATGAGTACCATGCCTGTAACAATATCCAGTTCTATCTCTTGAATTGTTAAATTAATAACACCGACCCATTATCGTCTTTGTCCTAGACTTCACATTTAGAACTCAAATAAATAGACGTAATTTCTCGCTTACAGGATATCCTCCAAATGTCGCACCCCAACGAGCACGCCCTCCAAATGCGGGCTACAAACAAAACGTGTGAGTAACCAGATGAAGATGAAATCGTGGAACTTACATGGTAGATATAAATGCCTTTCAAACATGAACAAGTTCAGTGAGGGTATAGGGGAACCTTGACAACTTACCGGTATCTACCAATCAAATACAATGTCACAGATTGAGGTATAATATACTGAAAGAAATACTGACCAATTACATAGATATCAACACCTGGACCCAAACCATCATATCTGTATGTGAATGCAAGTTGTGAAGCATCTTGGTCTTGCAATTTGGGACCCTGGCTGATACGTTGCAGCCCCCATGGATCGTTAAACCTGACAATATATACCATTCTTAGCTAGCGATTCTCTGTAACAGCTTTGACGTCAACATACTCAAACCCAGAAATGCTTGCAATTCCATCTTCTTCGACATATTCTACGTCATTGTGAGCTTTAAATTGAGCTAATTCCGCGTCGTTGAATTTGCCTGTTGATAATTGGTCATAAATGTTGATGTTCTGTTCTCGAAGATTGGGAAAACTCACCGAAATAACCATTGATGATGCTATAGTCATAAACGATCGACGAGCCTTCAGCAAGAGAGAGCGATTGGACATGAGCGGCTCTATCCACACCATCCTTAAGCTTGATGATGTGACCAGCCGTGTTGCCCTCTGTACGTGTCACGGGGACAGCCAAGACTGGGAAAGCGAAAAGAGCAAGTTGCACAAGAGCAGCGAAGGAATGCATTGCGTGAGGTGGAAACCTTGGCTTAGAGTGAGAGGCACTGAGCAGGCTGAAGGACAGAGCAAGATCGTCCTAGTATTTATACAGAATCGCCGACAGCTTTGGCAAGGAAGCAGAAGAATAGTGACTGACAGTCGGAATTTTGATTTCTCATGTGGGGAGATGCTCGGCGAGCCTTACTACGAATGTGAAGCGAGCGGGTCAGAACCGAAGAGAAAAGAATGATACTAACAAAAGAAGTCTTGTTGACATGCAATCCTGCCCACGCGGAAACCTTCAGGTTCAGAATCTACGCCGACTTGGACTGAGCTCTGTTTTTCAGTTTTACTGTATAAAAGCTGTTGCAACCCAAGGCGCACCGTCCGTCACGATATTATCATCGGCCACAGTTGATCAGGAAACATCCCTGCGATCTCGAGAAGAGTGGGCAGTAGCGACGGCAAGACGTGGCGACGTATCCTCCCTGCATGGCGGGAAGACATCATGACGGATAAGTAACTACTAGTACCTAGCAGCATTCTTTGTCGCCTTTGTTGACTCCTTTTTCGGACAGGTGACATGTTCCCATACTATTTTACGTGAGGTTGAATCATCCGGCTACTTCATTACCATCCATCGATAAAGGACTTCTGGCCAAGGTTTGCGTGACCAAGGTTTGCGCCGTGAATTCAACCTTCACTCAAGAAATGGATCCCCGCCTTCTCTCGAATATACATGATAATTCACGCCAACAGCGGCCAACTGGTCACAAGATGGTCATTCCAATCCTGTTGCTGCGTAGCTCTGGACTAAACCACATGTTTCCATGTTACCAAAGAATCCTTGAACAGCTGACGCGGAAATTTTCTTGTCAACGCGCTAGCAGGCTGCAGCTTGTGTGCCCGCACAACGGTGCGCTTTTCGCCAAGTTTAAGAACCTTGCCTCGAATTTGATAAGGCAGTGGAAGTAGACGAAGACGTGGGAAGATATTGATATCAGAAGTGGGCCTCCTCTCTCAAGACGGCTTATAGAACCATAACGGTCTGCCCCTGCCAAGTCACTCCTTTTCCCTGGAACTGGCCAGTACTCGGTGATAATTCCTACTGTCATTCTGTATCCGAGGTTGATTTTCACACAATCTTTTTGCTTGTTTGCAGCAGCAGAGACAGCAACGTATATCGATGATACCCCGATAGGGATGGACGTAAGACTGTATAGGTCCCAGCTCAACATTGTGAAGCTCAACATCTTCATCTTATCAGGGGCATTCAAACCATGCGTCTAACCACACGGGTATATGGTAGATTAACCACCAGGCATGGGAAAATGTAATGAATCAAGGCCCGGATTGCGGAGTCTGGGACTCATAAAACTATCACTATAGCTTGAGACAAGTCTGTGGATAAGCTGCATAGTACTACTCAGCTACCACCTATGGCATCTCAGGCTTGGAAAGGCCTAATGGCTGGACTTTAGTTTCAACAGATGCTGAGTATACCTGGGAACCTTGAAGCTTTGAAGTTGTGCCCCGTTCTAAGATCGCGTTGATTTTTGACGTCCTCAACTCTAACTCTTATTTCGCTGGACGATGTGGTTGCAATTCAGTGTGATACATACTAATGAAAAATTAAAGTTCTTTCAAGTCAGCATTTTGCTCATGTTAGCCGATCAAATTAGACTTATGGCTGATTCGGGTACTAGGATCAGTATCCATTCAGTCAGAGTCTGGTAACAAGCTCAATGATATACAGAAGAGAAGAGTTGGTACTCCGACAGCCTGAGGGGCATCAGGAAATAAAGATTCTTTAATTAGTAATTGTCTCGGTTGTTTTTGCTTGTAATTTCCATTCCTTATCTTGCCTCTACCTTCGGTTCCAATAATGCGCAACAACAACAACAACAACAACAACAACAACAGGTCAAATCCCTCCCAGCAGAGTATTATACCCGTTTCTTATCAGAGACTGCCAAGTCTCGGCGGCCTAGTCCAAGTAAGATAATATAATCGACCGTTGGCGTGTAATGAAACTGATAACCCTTTCTTCACCCACATTGCAATCTTGAACCAAAGTTCGGAGCTTGATGCCTCTAGAGCGTCGGCCGGGGATGATCTCCTTGCTCGCAGGAAAACCAAACGCATCGACCTTTCCGATCACTTCTCTCCAATTCTCCGCTCGCTCTCCAGATGATCCCACTAAAGAACAAACCTTCGTAATCGAAGACGAAGAAATAGGCATTGCGTTGCAGTATAACATGACCGCTGGTATCCCAGAGTTGTTGGAATGGGTCTGGGGTCTGCAGGAATTTTCGCACGGGAGGAAGAAAGGGGAGGGTTGGAGGAGTAGTATCGGGTCTGGTTCACAGGATGTGATCTGCAAGGTTCGTAGAGACTCCTATTATTTCGGAGACGACATGTTCATTCCTGTGTGACGATGATTTGTAGGCAATCACAGCAATGGTCAACCAAGGAGATCCTGTCCTCGTTGAGTCACCTGTATATGCGTAAGCTGAGCTAATGCTCCTTGTGTGTACTACCGATGCAATCTCAATTGTATACATCACTAGCGGCGTCATTCCCTTGTTCGAGGCCCAGAAATGCCAATTCATCGGTATTTTGTTTTTTGATATGCTTATTTTAATTTTGCACTGATTGATTTGACTTATCGTTATAGAGGTCGAAACTTTGATTATATTTGGATAGACTATACAAAAATGAGCAAGAAATATCACTCGTTCACCGTAACGTTCATGATATTCTCATCCCATACCAAAAGACATCAACCTTAGAGGTTTCCATTGTTAAGAAGTAGATTGGCAGTTCCAGAGGCTATTAAATCGTGTTCAGGACCGAAAAAAGTCAAGTAAAACGCGTTGTGGATGAAACTCACGTATATCAGAAAGGAGACCGGACTGCGCCGAACTCGTCAGATATGACGATATTTCATCAGGCAAAGCACCAGAATTGTCGGCCAAGTAAACTGCAGCTTGTCCGGCAACATGTGGCGTGGCCATGGAGGTACCGGATAAGGAGGCAATACCACCATTATTGTAGGTAGAGATGATATCAACGCCTGAATCGACGGGTTAGCATCTTCAAAAGAAGATTGCAAGAACAAGCGTACCAGGCGCGAACAGATCGACTGTGGCACCGAAGTTGGAGAAATCGGCTCTGACGTCCGTTATATTTGATGCACCGACTACGATAGCTTCCTCCACATCAGATGGGCTAAAGAGAGATGAGTCTTGGTTTGAGTTTCCTGCCGCAACAACAACAGTGATGTTGGAGGAGATTAACTAGCAAGTCGTCGTTAGCATGATGCGATCGCATATTGAAAGCTACGCACCGATCGGACAGCGTCATCTATTGATTGGCTAGTACCCTGTTTAGTACCAATACTCATAGATACAAGGCCTGGGCGTTCGGAAGTTGATATGGTAGAATTAATCCACTGCAGGCCAGCGATGCTAGGTGAGGATTGAGATCAGAAGAGTGCAATGAGTGGAAATCAGATATACTGACATGTCTGAATTTGATCCAGACCTTGAATAAATAGATCAACTAAAGGTGAAAAGAAAGAAATTAGAATTTTCGCACCCATTAGCACCCAGAACTTTGACGGCAATTGCATGTGCTTCTTGAGCAACACCACTAGAGGAATAATAAGCGTGGATGAAATTAAGAGTATCAAATCCATCGAAATATCTCACTAAGGATATGATATCGCAGTTCCAGCACAATGAGTACCATGTCTATAACAATATCCAGTTACATCTCTTGAATTATTAAGCTGATATCACTGACCCGTTATCGTCTACATCCTAAAGCTCACACTGAGAAGGCGAATAAATAGACATAATTTCTCACTTACAGGATATCCTCCAAATGTCTCACCCCAATAAGCACGCCCTTGGAACGCAGTCTACAAACAAAATTAGTGAGAAACTAGATAGGAACAAAACTGCAGGACTCACGTTATTGGTATCGATGCCTTTTAAAATACACAAGTTCAGCGATGAATATAGGAGAGCCTCAACAACTTACCGGTATCTACAAATCAAACGCAATGTAAGAATAGGGCGTAACATGCTGCAAGAGGTACTGACCAATTACATAGATATCAACACCCTCACCCAAACCACTATAATTATACGTGAACGTAAGTAGCGAAGGATCTTGGTCTTGCAATTGGGGACCCGTGCTGATACGTTCCAGCCCCCATGGGTTGTTAGACCTGACAATATAAACCATTCTTAGCTAGCGATTCTCTGTAACAGCTTTGACGTCAACATACTCAGACCCAGAAATGCTGGAAATGCCATTTTCTTCAACATATTCTACGTCGCTGTCAGCTTTGAGCTGAGATAATTCCGCATCGGTGAATTTGCCTGTTGATAACAGGTCACAAATGTTATATATTCTCGAGGATTGGGAAAACTCACCGAAATAACCATTGATGATGCCATAGTCATAAACGATCGACGAGTCCTTATCAAGAGAGAGCGATTGGACATGAGCAGCTCTATCCACACCATCCTTAAGCTTGATGATGTGACCAGCCGTGTTGCCCTCCGTACGTGTTACAGGGACAGCCAAGACTGGGAAAGCGAAAAGAGCAAGTTGCACAAGAGCAGCGAAGGAATGCATTGTGTGAGGTGGAAACCTTGGCTTAGAGTGAGAGACACTGAGCAGGCTGAAGGACAGAGCAAGGTCGCCCTGGTATTTATACAGAATCGTCGACAGCTTGGCGACGAAGTGGAAGCATAAACACTGACAGTCGTAATTTTGGCCTCATCATGTGGGGAAATTTTCGTTGAAACGAGAGGGTCAGACCCGCAGAGAAAAGAATTACACTAACAGATAGAAGTCTAGCTCACGTTGAGAACCTGAGAATCTATATGTTGGCTTGGACTGAGCTCTTGAACAAACGTGTTTCAGTTTTATTATAGCCTGAAGGTTCGTATGATTACTAAGTTACTGCCTGGCTTGACAGAAACGACCTCAAGTTTCCATGGAAGGATCCTTGAGCAGCTTAGCATTGCAAAAGCATTTTCATCAACGTGCTAGCGGCTTGTGTGGTCGTATTGTGGGCGCGTGGGTTTTGTAAAACCTTACCTCAAGTTTAAGATAGTGAAGGTAGACGAGGACATGGATGGACATTTCGGATATCAGATCTCCTCTCTCAACTTGGATGACTTTCATTCATCTTTCCCAACTAGCGAATACCCGCGAAAAAAAGTTCCAAACAACTCCCAGCGATATTTATTTTTATCCGACTGTTGTTTTCACACAGGATTTTCCTGCTTAATCTATAGCCGAGACAGCAATCATTTAATATGAAGTTCGCTTCAAGCTGCAGGCGTTCTTGGGCCCCAGAAGAAAAATGTGTGCAATTGATGTATACACGGAGGTCCCGGCCATTATTTCGAAAGGAAAGTGCAAACCCAGAATACACAACGTAAAGGCTTCTCATGGTGCGAGGCAAGCGACTCGGGGTGCGAATACTGCATGACCAGGCTTCTCCAAGCATATCTACGCGCACTCACCCTCCACGTAGGTCCCTCCAATGCCGCGCATATCACCCCATGACAATACTCTCAACCTACCTGGTCCTACGGATACGTCGTACCTCTCACCCACTCTTTCGTAGTCAACATAAACCACCCACCAACACATAACAAAGAGTCCACGCACATTCATCATCACACAACTCATCATTCATTCCGCATCGGCCAAAGCTAATACTCGTCTTCCTGTCATATCTATTCAAGTACGTAT
>QGOD01000229.1:75786-90184 GCA_003313065.1 Sarcodon sp. MG97
TAACAAACGCTGACACCTACGTACCAGCCAGTTACGTGCGCACACGAGTAGTGGTTGCTCGAACACGTAACACACGGAGTATTCATCTGAACGGTTTCTATCATGGGCTTGCTACCGCTGTATGGCGGGCGGTGCAGGAGTGCCTCTACATGTCGGAATCTGCTTGTTGATCTCGAGGAAGTGGGGGGGGGGATCGATGGTATCGGTGGAATTCGACTTACTTGACGATAAGCAACCTGTACCTGAATTTCTGGCGGTGGTGGTGGAAGTTAATGCGGAACTGAACAAAAAAACGAGTCTCCGTCCACTTCAAAGAATCTCACTGTCTCCAATTGGCAAGTTAAGGACAGTTGGCCCACTGCTTTTACTAGTGGGGATTGGCCCGCTGGTGGTGGATCATCAAATTGAAATGGGTTTCCACGTTTTCGTCAACTTGATCGCAAAGTGGCCTGCGATTGGACGATCAACCAAGCTTACGTAACAAGCTCAAACGCTGTCATCGTAGTGACATCTTCTCTTTTTTGGTTTCTTTGCTTTTTCTTTATTGAATAACTGTAGTACCATGGCCCCGTCCAATACCACGGTTTTCCGTGGCCGCAAGTTTCACGCTCTTTTCTCTCGGTGTTCCTCCCGGCTTCTTGTAACTAACCACATTCCCTTTTCTCTCTTATCTCGTTGGGCTTGGAAATCTCAGTAAATGTCCTCGCCGCCCCCACCCATCTTGGACTCGAGCAAGCGTCCATTGGATTACTTGGCCCCCACTGTCCTTGTACCCCTGATTCATGCTGTGGAATGCTGTCTTATTGTGTCCCAGTTGCTCACATATTGGTCACGGGGTCGTAATCAAGGTATATACACGAGGATCATACTGTTCTTCACATCTCTCGTTGGCTTGTAAGTCGTTTTACACCGTTTTGTGTTGGGATGGCACAGAGATGGATCGCTTCTAGCTTGCAAGCCATATTATCGATTATAAACATGTGGAGAATAATGGTGATGGGGTTCGGAGACTGGGTAAAGTTTTTGTGTGCAAATCTTATGCTACACATTTACTGATTATGCGAGTACAGAACGTTGTGCTTGCTGACCCGTGGTCATCCAAGATACAGCCATTACTTGTGCGCTGCAAGATTTTTTCTGCAGAGTTGTTGATATTCATGTCGTCCAGACCACTTTGATTGCAGTGCCTGTTCAAGCTTTTCTAACTTGGAGATGCTGGACGGTAAGTCCCAAGTGAGGTCGCGTTTGTCTAGCGCTGAGACTGTGAACTTCAGCTTACAGAGAGACGTGCAATGATACTGGTAACCATACCCAATCGTTGGGCGTGGGTAAATCTGACTCACCTCCGGGCAATCTAGATCGTACTGTGTCCCCTCATCTTAGCCTATGTTGTGACAACTGGTATTGTCACTGCGTCATTGTTTAATCAACAGAGGCACCCAAAAGCTCCTAATCCTTCTGTAAGTCTTGTCACTGTGCTTCATATTCTCCACTCAATTCTCACCGCTGATGTTTTAGCGGGACCCTCGTTGTTTGTCTAGTGCTTGCAATTAATGGTGGACTCGAGACTAATATGAATTTTGTAGACATTCTGACATTGGCGATTCCAGCAGGTTCGTTTCCCGATTACCGGCGACGTCATTACTAACCGGCTCGTTATAGCATCAGACATGATACTGACAAGCACATGTTGGTCTTTTCACACAGCTTAGTTCCTGCACTCATTCCCGATTTCTCCCAGTGATATATCAATTTGGTAGATCGCGATCGATCGTAACTACTCCTCGGCTACGAAAGGTCGAGTTTGGTTCCATTCTTTTTAAATAATTCGAGTTTCTGAAAATTCTGAATCTATCCAGGTACTCGGTCGTCTCATGCTTATAACATGGGAGGCCGCTATCCTTCCATGTACCTGTGCAATTTCATGTCTCGTTTTGTTCCTAATCTCTGTCAGTTTTTTCGCCTCCAATTTACGGTCGATATCTAATTCGGCGAGCAGACTAACAAGTCGCTATGGTTCTCGGGGCTTCTTGCTATACTGGGCAAGTTTTATGTGATCTCTTTGCTGACCACACTGTCAGTTCTCGTTCCTCAAGATAGTCTCACTTGTTGACGCACTTGAACCCAGGAATGCTAAGATGTCGCTCCCTGACCTCGATGAATCCACTATCGACTGGAGAACCCCGGTACGGACAAATGGAGGCGCCTGCCACGTATGCAGATGCCAATGCTCTAACTCAGATGCACGGGCGAAGAGTGACCCGGAGAGAGTGCCGATTGAATTCGCGAAGATGGAGCAGACAAATGATACGGGAGAAGTATCTTCTGAATTTCACGGCAACAGTGATAACATTGCTTGGGCAGCACGAAAGCAGTAGGGATAAACCTATTGTTATACTGAGGCGCACAATCGAACGTAGTGGTGTGTTGTTCATCCCTCCAAGTCATCTCCGCTGTCGGTTCGTTATTCTCACCAGAATTGGACAAATATATATTTTAGTGAATTATTCTTCGAAGTCTTGAGGCTTTGTTGAACGTTAGATCCTATATATCGTCATGCATAGTAGTAAGCTTTAGAGGGTTATTTTACTCAGAGGTGTGATTCTTCCCTTCCCGTCATAGGTTTAGCATATAGTGTCGTTTGCTCCAACTATAAGTTGTTGTTTACTCTTTTCTTCGCCGGATTAGCAGATCTTTTATGTCAGGCCAAATGTTGCTTTCCACACTTGCTTATCATTTGTTCGGTGGGAAAGAGTCGGGCAAAGGAAACGGCAATTGAAATTCTGTAAAATTCCATTCTATGCCAAGTAGAGTAAGGGTGAGAGCTATGTATCGTTAAAAAGCTTGATGGCTAGCTTTACCAAGACAGCGATACATCAGACAAGCCGGTTATAAATGGATTTTCCGCCTAGAGTCCCACTAGCGATTGTGTTATGGTTGTTGGTCGTCCAAGCCCTCCCATTCGGTGGTAGCCAAAGCATACGCCTCCAATCTTGGCCCAGAATCAATTCATCATTATCTGAGAGATAAAGATGGGATCGGTTTGGCGCCAAGCTGGTGATGATGTAACCAAGATGGCGCGTGAACGAGAAGAGAGAGAGAGAGAGAGAGAGAGAGAGAGAGAGAGAGTTTTTCATTGTTGTGACTAACGCCCACAGGCTGCAGTTGAAAGCCAAGACGGCGGTGCGTCCTAAAGACATACAAGACATACCCGTGCACCTAGCTAAAGACAGACAGGCAGTCCCAAAAGCAAGAAATATAAATAATGAGAAGTTGACACGGAATGTAGAGAGAAGGGTGGGGAATACTTGTTGAATTTTAGATTATTTTCGTAGTGTTACCAATCTGCATTCCTAAATAGGCTATCTATTACATAAGCAGATCTTGTAGTTCAATTACACTTTGATCCCCTGTATCTTTTTCTTCACTTGTGTTTGTCGGCGAGCTCAATGACAAGCAATGAACTCATTCCTTTGTTGATATTTCTCGGTTGCTAGTTCTCACGGTCTACTATCACAACTAGTAGAGTTTCAACAGTAATTGCTAGGAAGGCAGGGCAAAAACTAACCAACCAAGAGAGGAAATAGTTAATTAGTACGTGAGGGGAGGAAGGGCGATGAAAGGGTTACCGACGCCGTTTAGCAGGCGGAGAAGCAGCTGATCCAGGTGAGGGTGGATCAGGGGAAACATCTCCAAGGCATAATAGGGCAAAGACCCGCTGCTGGTGCCTCAACATGCGTTAACGAGAACTATTGGAAGTTCTGAGGAGTTGGGAGGAGGAGGAGCCTGGTCGGGTGACACACACCAATATAGTCTAAGATCTGCGACGCAAAATATGTTTCCATTCGACAGTGAATCGTCCAACCTGAAAGGGAGGGGGGGTTGATATATGGATACGTGTGTTCCGAGTAGGCAATCGTGGGCTTCCCGATGGGCCGAATATCCCATCATAATATTTTAATCTCGTTCTGCGATATAGAAGCCAATCAGCGGCCATTCGAAGACACAGCGATATGATATAGGCGTCCTAGTTCGATGGATCGGACCAAAACACGAGTGTAGAATATTGAATATTCTTATATTCATACCATGACTTTGAATGTCTCCGATTCACCAGCAGACCGATATGCGACAAATGCACCATTGGCTTAAAATACAGCTGAACGACTGTCCAGCGAGTTCAGCCTGCTATATTTAATAATAGTAACATCAGGAATAGTCGGAACGGGCACGCAAGACCTTCCAATTTCGTCATGTTCCTTGACGGCATCATTGGATGTGGATGATAGGCAAGTGCCCAGGTGATTATGACTCTTGAAAGAGAGATCCGGCGCATTCTCAAGGGAAAGCATCTTCCTGTTGAACGATATCTCCGAAGCACACTTTCTCAATAGACAGTTTAGACAAGTTTTTAATTGGCTATCAGTACAGCCGTGGCCAATACAGTATGCGCAACTTGTGGCATCGAATCTTTGTCATATACATAGTGAAACATTTCCACTCGACAACGACACCTATCAAGCTTTGTTCCCGTTGTTGAGCAGCAGGTTTGCGGTGCCACTTGCTACAAGATGAAAACCCTGTTCAGAACCGAAAAAATAATGAAAAGTTTCGTAATCGAGACTTACGAATGTCAGAAAGTTGACCCGACAGCGCAGCACCTGTCAAAGCGTCAGATATCTGGGCGGGTGTGGCATTGGGGTTAGTAGCCATGAAAACAGCAACTTGGCCTGCAACATGTGGAGTGGCCATGGAGGTGCCGTCCAATGACTTGGTGCTGCCGTCGTTGTAGGTAGAGATTACACCAACGCCTGAATCGCCAAGGTCAGTACGATATTGCAAGATAGTTAAAAGCAGTAACATACCGGGTGCGAAGAGATCAACTGTGGCACCAAAGTTGGAGAAGGAAGCTCTAGCGTCTGTGATATCCGCCGCACCAACCACAATAGCTTCGTCTACATCGGATGGACTAGACCCAGATGCGTCTTGGTCTGAATTTCCAGCGGCAACAACAACGGGGATGTTGGAGCTGATCAACTAAGAAGTCATCGTTAGCACAAATGTGACGACATAGCTAGAGTCGTGTAACGCACTGCTCGGACAGCATCGTCAAATGCTTGGCTGAAACCACCACCGAGACTCATAGATACGAGGCCACGGCGTCCAGTAGACTTTACGTTAGTGCCGACCCACTGTAAACCTGCGACACTGGGTGAGGATTGAAATCAGTAATATTCAATGCGTTCTGACTGAATATAGTCACATGTCTGCGGTTTGACCAGAACTTGAAAGAGAGGATCAGCAAGGATAAAGGGAGGAATATTATGAGCTACGCACCCATCTGCGGCCAGAACTTTGACGGCAATTGCCTGAGCCTTTTGAGCGACACCACTGGAAAACAAAATCAGGAAGAGCTTTTTTTTTTTTTTTTGAAGGGGGGCTATTGGGATGCTTACTAAGGATTCGAGATCGCAGTTCCTGCCGTGTGGGTTCCGTGCCTGAAGCAAAGTAAAACACTGGCCCTTAAATCGTTAACTAGATATTACTGACCCGTTATCGTCAGTGTCCTAACAAGGCTCGCAACGTCAGAATACGGAAGAATGAGTTCGATTGCTCACTTACCGGTAATCCTCCAAAAGATTTCCCCCAAACAGCACGTCCCTCAAATGCAGGCTACAAGATAAAGATTGAGTAGAAAAAATGAGAGCGACAAATTGGAACTCACGTGGCTAATCAAGATGCCTTTCAACGTACAAATTCAGTGGAGAACGTAAGGTAACATGCAGACAAACTTACCGGTATCTATATAAACACGTGTCAGTGTTACAGGCTATGACAGAGTACGTTAAAAGAGGTACTGACCAACCATGTAGACATCAACACCTTCTCCCAAGCCGCTGAAGGTATAGGTGAACGAAAGCTGCGAGGGATCTTGGCCTTGCAACGGGGAACCAGTGCTGATACGGTTCAGCCCCCATGGGTTGTTAGACCTGACATGGTATTATTAACCTGAATTCGTTATGCTAGTTGATATGAACGTACTCAGAACCCGTGATGGAGGCAATGCCATCTTCTTCAACGTACTCCACGTTTGAATCAGCTCTGAATTGAGCCAATTCTGCGTCGCTGAATTTGCCTAGCGGTGACGCGTAGATGGGTCAGGAACTCGCATAGTCTTTGGGATCCAGAGAACTAACCTGCGAAACCGTTGAAAATGCTATACTCGTAAGCGATCGATGAGCCTTCAGCAAGGGCCAGCGATTGGACATGAGCGGCCCTGTCTACGCCATCCTTGAGCTTGATAATGTGACGACCACTGGGGGTTCTTCCCTCGACCTTGGAGTCAACCCCGCGAGTCACAGGGGAGGCCAAGATCGGCAGGGCAACGAGAGCGAGTTGTGCAAGTGCAGCGAAGAGATGCATCGTAACAAGTTGCTAAAGTCTAGACTTGGAGTGAAAGACACTGAGCAAGCTGAGTCCAAAGATGAGAAACTCTCTCGTATTTATGCAGGCCGCTTAGTGAAATCGATGCATAAGGGCTTTCTATAGTGTCATATGGCGATAAGCAGTGGGTATGAGAGATCCCACACCCGAAGCCCCAAGCGCACAAGACAACAATTGTTCTTGCCAATGTTCTTCCATTGAGAGGAGACACATCGTTAATATCAAGAAGCAAGTTCATCGTTTATGAATATCTAGGCGATGAACTCCAAGCAATGTTAGAAGGCGTTCGTGGTATCCAGAGAGCACATTTCGGCGACTCCAGCCTAGCCTCAGTGGTAGTCCGAATGTTGTAGAGACGAATTGACTCATAGACACGTGACCTCGGTCATATATAAAACTATGTTTTCTTTTCAACGTACACACCATCATCTGTACGGCAGATTTAGAACATTGTTCTTGGCCCACATGGGCGTTTTCCAATTTTCACACCAAGCTGCTCCCGAAGATAAGGATGACTAGGTTAACTGTACTCTCAACTCCTCCGGATCCGGGTTCTTTTCAGACTGCACACGTTTTTTTTCGCCTAAGAATTGTCTAATGGCAACTATCGCATTTATTTGCGGTCACATGTGGTAGAACATCCATTGACTGCAAACGGTACACCGCTCGTACGCACTGTGGAGTGGAGCATCATCTAACCGAGATGTAGTACGTTATCTCGCAATTGCGGGATTGCCACTGATACCCATCCAGGACAATATATATCCTGTTATCTGGAAGGATGTTTGAGTAGTCGATTCAGTTATAGCGGGTTGTGAGATCAGAGGTTGAGGTTCATGCCGTTGCAATTCAATCCGTTTCCTGCGGCTCATGAGAATTGACAAAGTTCTTATTTTCCGAACCAATGGGAACCTCCCGCGTACCCGAAACTTGTCTTCTTGCCAATCACCATACGGGGTATTGTTTGCCTAGAGATTCTGATTATTTCTGGAGATAATTTGTTTGGAGGAAGAATTTAAGCGATGGCGTCGAGTAATAACATTTGACCAGCAAGTTCTGTGATTTCGACGTGATGTTATCAATCAGAGAATACAGACCCATTCAATGGTGTATAGCCTGGAGCGGGATGAGGTGACCGCACTGGGAACTTGCAGGACACTCGCACGATAGTTGGACTTTGTGTTGTCAGGATTATCAGCATCAAACCCAAGGACGAGAGGCTTGACTGCAGAGCTCGGTGAGAAGAGAAGGAGAGCCCGTACTTGGACGGGAACCACTGCGCGGCCAGCCACTTCTTTGTCGGTCACGGGATCTGGAAATAGAAGTAATGTAGGGCCCGTCGGGCGGGGGCGCAGGCGATATTCCATTGTCGACACCTGTGTCTCATTGCCAAAATCCCATTGAATGTCATCTACTGCATTCAGCACCTCCGTCATTAAATCGCTTTGGTGGAGCCTTCATACGGCGGATGAAGAAGAAGGAGATAAAGAACAACGCTGAATGATATATATACATTGCCGAAAGCTCCACGACATCAAAAAACTGCAGAATAAAATCTTTTGCAATCATCAATCAAGACAAACAGATCCGAGTCAGGACAAGAATGGGGGGGGGAGGGTGGTTCTGATGATATAAATAGGCTCAACCATGATGTCATATTATCAAGTGCGCAAACTGCGACAGATAATTTGCTTTACAAGAAGAGGGTTTCCATCAGATAATTGGCCCATTTTATGACTTCACTAATGTCGGCACCATATTCGGAGGTGCTTGGCCCGGAACAAACACGTGTACACCAGTGGGGCCCCCATGCGTTCCTCGCGTCGACCCTTGACAACATGGTTCATGAGAATCTAGTGATACATAACATCAATCCCCGAGTTTCCCTTATAGATGGTACTGTTGGGCATATGAAGGAATAGCTTGAGGCGATCCTGGCAAGTAGCATAGGGAGAATCGATGAATCTTGTAATCGCAGAAGCAATGATAAAAAAGACCAGACCACTGCCTCAAAATCGTAGTGAGGTCTTTCTCGGAGGCCCAAGAACCACGGATCAGCGTCACAGTTCTCGCAGCGATTTCCTTCGGTTCAGTCTTCAGAAACGATTTGATGTCCAAGCCCACGGTGGCTAACGCACGCCGTGAAGCGGCAATTCCTTGGTGTGTAATTTCATGAAACAGGACCGACTATGGTCCTCTGGTCTCCCGGTGATGAAGAACTTGATTATTGGTATCTCGTTGACATATAGACCCAACGCTGAAAGGAATGCAGAAACAGGTCCTTTGTCCTCGCACTCGTCAAGGGCATCCATACCAAGAGGATCTCGAGCTGGACAGCTAACGAAAAGTGTTCTGGACCGGGGTTAGAGATAATCTGCGCGAGAGCAGATTTGAACGTGGCGGATCGATACGCAAGATCATACGCCAGAGTCGGAAAGATAAATTGGAGATTTCATCTATCAGGAAAATTGCGTGAGCAGAAGAAACTAGCTCCAAGACGACAGTCTGCTGCGGAAAGCTTAGCGAAGGTTTGGGCAATTATCGACTTTCCAGATCCCGCAACACCTTTTAACCAATATATCAATTCATCTGCCCAATCTCTCTCCCATGTCTTCTGTAGCACACGTCCTCTCGAGTGCCTTCTAGACATGTTCTGTAATTTCTACACCTATATCCCGCCGCCTTGGAACGGGGTAGTTTCTCCAGCCATTCTGTTCTGAGCATTAAATATGAGAAAACGAATAAGTAGAGAGATATATATCATTTTCCTATCGAGTGCTGATCTTCAACGATAGAATCAGTAACAAATTGATCAATGTACGTTCAGAGCACTTGCATTAATATTTCCTGCGATATCTGTGAAGACCCTGTTACCGATGTTAACATTCAAAATCCAGGCGTGTGACCACTATTCAATACTTTTCAGTGTGACTGTCACACATCGTGCATGCGACTGGTGACCAGAACTCAACTGTGCACGGGGAGGACGCGTCGAGTGACCCTGTAAAGGATAATATGGCTCGAACTGCCATTCGCAGTCCCAGCATTGAAGCCAGGATGGAGGAAGAAGAAGAAAGCGGGAGTTCAGATCACTCTGGTGACGAACAGGATCCTCGCATTCGACAGGCTGGGAAAAATATGGTATTTCAACACGAAGATGGAGGTTCAGTTCTCTTCGCGTTCTACAGACTTTCTCCCGGACAAAAGGCGCATCTGACGGAGATAATTACGGTTAGTCCTCACAGCATGTTGATCTACACTTCTGCAACGCGTTGATTGAATGATTTAGAAACATGGTGGGCAAGTAGTTGAGTACCCCGACTACGCGGACACTGTTATTTGCACCCACGAAGAACTCGAAGACCTTAAGTACAGATATGACTTTGACGTGAACGTATACGTGGAGGAGATCAGTTTCATTCGTCGATGTCTCACAAGTGGAAGATATAAGCATAAACCGCCTGTTGTAAAAGGGATGGGTGGACGTGCCCCACGATCGCAACCGTGAGCACATTTTCTCGATTCATCCAATAGCTGCTTTTGAGCTCCGTCTCAGGCTCGTAAAGTTCACGGAGGTTGATGTCGAGAACTTGTGTATGTTCTTGGCCAAGGTCATACCTTATAGCAGTAATGGCGGTCGCACGGGGAAGGGAGTATATCAAAAACAATGGAACATCTTGAGTACAGTTACTCGCGTCGCATATAGCAGATCTTATATCTTTTATCAACAGGCGACAACAAGACCCGAGGCCGAATCCGAACAGTGGATTTTGCGGCATTCCCCTGAATCGTGGCGCTGTTATTACAAAACTCATCAAGCAGAGTTGGATCCCGTGATTGACGTTCTTGTGAAAGACAACCCGCCAAAGCCAGATCGCAAAGGACAATATCACATGAACAGGCGCTACAGAGGAGGAATGTGGCTACAAGTCGACGTGGAAAGCAACGGCGAAGAAGTCGAGATTGGCAGCGACAATGAAGCGACCGATCATCATATCCGAGACCCTATAAGGTTGGCTGGTCAGAGGCGAAAATTATCCGCTTTATCATTTGTAAAAAGTTCTCGAGCCTCGGATGGACACATTGCAAAGAAGAAAAGAGTTGAGCAAGTGTCTACTCGTGTATCTGACACAGAGGCAGGTCGTACTCGACCAAGATCGATGCGAGATCGTTTTGTGGAACGTATCATTGATAATCCCGATTCCATCCATCCCGATGACCATGCTGCCAATGGGGAATTTACGTCGTCGTAAGTTCAATCTTTGCACAGCGTGCTATTTCTCACCCAAGATCAAGTTTCGGTCCTAGATGGCGAGCGGGTCCTGATCCAGACGAAGCTGGCCCTTCAGGGACACAACGAACGCCGACTCCAAACCCGGAAAACCTCTCAACGCTGTTTCTGCCCGAGCGCATTTCTGCAATTGTACCCCCCAGAGTAAGACACAAAGCAAAACGTGCATCTCCACCACGGGAATCATCTCCTCCGTTGCGCAAAAAGCTGTCCACGGCTGCATTACAATTCAAGGCGAAGTCACGGATTGATCAAATTATAAGCGCTAATAAGATATCCCAGGCTTCAGTTCCTAATTTTTCAATGAGCTCACAGGCAACTCTCGTAGAGGCTGTCCCTACACATCTTCTTGACGAGCTTCAGGGTGGAACTGTTGGCCATGAAGAAAGAGCGGAGCAAGAACTCTTGAATAATTCAAACCAGACCAGTTCTGTATCGAGGTCCCGAGGGTCGCTAAGCGAAACTGGCCAAACCAAACTGAAACAAGCAAACAGCCCCCAGGTCGTGCCCTCCGATGCTCCATACAGGAATACCCGAGCTAGGTTACGGTCTGCCTCGGTGGAGCCCCTGCACGTTGAGCCCACGGTAGAGGATGGCCGAACAGCGTTGGACTTGGTTGAAGAGAATGGTGAAGAGCACGTCTATGTCACAAGCAACACCAGGGAAGAGAGTCACGAGGAAGAAAACATCGAGATATATTTACGCTCAAGCTTTGATCAGGATTTGCAGGCAGAGACTAGCGGGTTGGTTTCAATTGACCTGACACAGTCCGGAATTGCATCCGCCGCATCCCATATCAGCAAAGATGATCTCATAGTTGCCCGTAACCTATCCGGATCCATTTCTGCTGCTCAACGGGAGTCTGAAGTCGACGATGACGACAAGCTCATTGCAGAGATGCTGTCTTCACGAAAGCCTGTGCACGGGACCAGAGCCAGATTGATGTCCTCCAGCGCGGACCCGTTTCGCACACGTTCCAGTTCGAGGGCACATCAAACTCCTGTATCTCTTCGACCTAGGAAGCATGGCCGGATCGATCGAGGGTCTTCAGATAAGACGACCGAAGAGGAGAATTTCCCCTTGTCTGGTACACGCGCGGCAGTAGTCGTGGACCAAGCAGAGAAGGAGATATGGACTCCGTTACCTGGAACCAGAGCCGCAGCTGAGATGCGGAGGCTGCACGACATTCTGACTTGAACTTCTAGTTGATAGCGTCATGATCCTCACCCAGTTTCAAGTTCGCACATAAATTACACGTATATTTTAAATGCTTACCCGAGATATCTCGACTTCTACCGTATATGTACAGTTGTCATCTGGATCATAGTTTTTCCTGTTAAATCGACTCGCTCTTCTTTTCTCTATATAGTACCGTTCTGTCAGAGCTGTGCTCGGAGTGGCGTGAACAGCAGCTTCATTCAGACATTACGGACTCTTGAACACTTTGTAAGCTTTCTTTCCTTCTTTACTTCACTTATTCTAATTCTATTCTATGTAAGCTAGCGCTCATGCAACACACCCGATTCTTCATGTCATCCCGCTGAATGCAAAGCAATACATACGCATATATATCCTCATACTAGCGGGCGTACGGCGCATTGATTTTCTCATCTGTGCTTTGACGACCAAATCAACAATGGGCCAAAATGTATCGCTGTGGCTCACCGCCGCTGGCACACATTGTATGTACTATCATGTGTGGCCTCGGACAAGTGGCCCTGTCTTTGAATGACGGGAGTCCTCTGAAAAGGAGGTGTGTGGAGAATAAATAAGTCATTCCCCACCACCACCGCCCTCAAGGCATTAGGAGAGAGACACTACTATGTGTGATCGTTATAATGGTTATCGACTTGGCGAGTCACCTTCGTCCTCCTCGTCTTCGTCCAGTCCGGAGGGTGGTCAGTCATTGGATGACTGGTATAACCAGGTAACGTCTTTAGCGTCCAACCTTGTTTCCATGTGACAGCTCTTCGCCTAATTGCCAAAAAACCGGGTTCAGAATTTTGTACAGGTGCAACGACCGGAATACGAGGTACAGGTAGACAAGTGGTTCCAAGAGGTGCGTTTCACGCTACCTCTCCACCCGTCTCAACACTTGGTCGTCAGTGCGTAAAATAGTGATGCGGGGTTGGTGCTGCGCATGCTGTGGTTTGATACAAGAGTCTAGACAGATCCAGCTCGAGGAGAGTACTTATTAGTGCCATTTGTTCTTTTCCAACTTGTGTGTGCAAAACCGCTACATGTGGTTATATTCCCTTAGTATTATATTGTATGGTCACGCGACTGTAATTTTTCAATTTAGTTACTTGACTTTGTATTGATTATCATCCTCATCACAAAAACGCGGGGTTCATTTCAACGCTTCTAATATCCGACAATCAGACGCTTTACCCCGCACTCTTGCTCTTATCCCCCCTCCTTGCAACTGTGCACACAGATACATATTTTCTCCCTTCGACTCAATCATGACTGAAGTTGCTGCCGCCGCCTCCATTGAGATTGCAGATGCTCTTTTCTGCCAGCAACATTTTAAAGAAGTCGTACGTTCCCTCCCCCCCCCCCTTTTTTTTTTCTTTTTAGTTCTGCGTTTGTTAATCGTATCAATCGTTGATAGTGCAGCGATTGCTCCTTCGATGGTAGAGAGGATAACGATGCTTTCTATGGCGTACGTTCCCGTGTGCTTTGGCTTTCCCCCTATTCCGTTTTATCTTACCTATCGCTCGAATATTTTTTGTTTTTATTTTTATTTTTGGACACATACATACACTCTTGTCTGATGAGGTAGTTCGACCCGATTGACCGTGAAGGACTCGATACTCCTCAAGTCTCTACGGACAAGAATGGTACCTTCATGTGCAAGAAACATGGATCTGCTAGTAAGCTTTTCTTGGTTATTCTGGCCTTGATTTCTTCCCTTTGCTGATGGTGCAATGTTCATCGTCGTGCTAGGCTGTACCCAGTGCTTCGGGTGGAAGAAACAGATAACGAGGGCCCGCGCAGCCGCCAAGAAGGCTGGCAAGAAGTAGCCCAAATTGACCACACCCACACACACGCACCCATCAAGTTCACCCTCAAGAACATGTCGTTGTATGAGTAGTAAACCAATGCGTGTATCAGAGTTTTCTTGGAGAAGACAATTGTAGAAGCATATATATATACATGCGAATATGTGTGGAAAGTAAAGAGAGTGCAGCTTGATCGGCATCAATCATCGTTGCTCTCGAGGTTCTGTGTTGTGATGTCAGCGTTTTTCATGGTTGGAGGGTGTGCAACTTACGACTCCATCCAACGCTCAAGATTAGGTTATCGTAACCTCGACCGTTCATCTTGTCGATGGCACGTTGAGCTACGGCCTTGTCCTCAAAAGAAACGAATGCAAATCCTTTGCCTATAGAGAACGATCAGTCAGTCACAGAACCAGGATATAGGCGCAGCTCCATGAATACCTATTCCGGTCTCTCTATCTCTACCGACGTAAACCCTCGCTACCCTGCCCACATGAGAAAAGAGATCGCGGAGATCCTTGATCCCAAAAAAAACAACAACATAACCTTTAAGCGTACTGTTTGCCGAATACATGGATGAATCGCACCTGTTCTTGTGTATCTTCACTGATGTTTGTCACTCATAGAGTTGGCAGGTCATCTCGGCCACCTCTCATGC
>QGOD01000023.1:7053-54206 GCA_003313065.1 Sarcodon sp. MG97
ATGCTTCATGATGAGGGCGTATAGGAGGTTTTTACTTACACTCCGTAAAATTGAAAAGGCTAAATGGAGAACAAAGATATAAGGTTTTTCGTCTAGGCCTTGACTTCTTGGGCCATCAAAGGAATTTCAAGTAACCACATAAAGGTTTACATGTCTTATACAGTGTGATTCTCGCCGAAATAATGCCGCTTACTAGGGGAAAGACTAAAATTATTGAATTAATCTTGCTCACCCGGGGATGGGGGAACGAATATACGCTGGTCAAGAGGTGTGGTGTTGAACCTCCTGCAAGTTGCCCGTGTTTTCAAGAGCCTGCTACTTTTTCTACTAGTGTTCTGATTGCGCTTTTTCTTATGTGTTTCTGCTGGCTCCAAGTCCGAGTCGTCGGCCTTGGAGACCGCGTGGAATCCTGGATCGACAATCATATTGATTTGCACGCCGTCGCCGCCATCATATTTGTTGTACTCTGAGTTGTTCAACCCGTTTGTTCACACATAGCCCTCTCCGAGTCGGCGTATCAGTTTAAAGACTAACGTCTTCTCGCGAATCCCCTTGACGCGTTCGCGGAAAATCACCATGTTGTCCTTGTGCTTCTGGTCGGGAAAGCGCATCAAAAGTGTGTTTTTTTTTTTCTTTTCCTCAGTCCGATGGTGATGGTGGGGGGGGGGTTCTACTTCGAGTAAGTAGTATCATTCCGCGCGTGGCACTCCGACTCGTCGGATTTGCGCTGGTGTTCAAGAAGCGACTTGGCGGGATGATCGTTAGAATGCGTACGGAAGTATTCTGTGTGTGTGTGTGTAACATACATACCTGCATCACGACCGGCTATTAACCATCTCCGACTGGGTTTTGGCTGACGACTACCAGACAAGAGGTGAACACTACAATCTCGGCAGACTTGCAACCTACATCTCGCTGTGAACCTCTTTATGATACGTACCTGTTTCGTGGCGGTGAGTCTTGCAACGACTCACCCGGTCCGTGAAGGTGGTCATCGTGATCACTACTGTGGCTTGAATCGAGGGAACTAGTATCTTTAATTTCAAAAAAAAAAAAAAAAAGTGTGTTTCCATTATTGTCATGATTGTAAGTACAGCCGGTAGCAAGAAAAGAAGATGCTTGTAAGAAATTAACATATCGAATATTTGAAACTCGGCGGTGCTATTTCAGTGATTCAGAGTCAAAGACATATTCTGTAGGTTTAATTGTGCACACACTGCATCTACTGTACATCAATGAATGTGTTGATCATCAACTGAGATACCCATGGAGTTCAACAACTCGTCCGGACCGTAATGGTTCTAGGTGTACATGTGTGAATTCTAGTTCCAGTCGGGGATGCGGCGCCGTCAGCGTACTTTACATGCATGCACATTACCAGGGAGACTATCTCGAAACGCCTCCCTGGACCCAACTGGCATATGGTGCTGCTAGAACACGGACCTCACTCAGGCTGCCCCCCACTGCTTCATTCACTGCCTGCCTTTAGAGTAGCATACGCGAATTCGCCAAGGTTTTTTTTTTTTAGTCACACGACGGAGTTGACGGAGACCAGAGACACTTTTTTTTTTCCACCTCTTATATATCACCATATGATGATGGCGTTGGATCCTAGTGTTCAGATCCGGATTGCAATCGTATGTTTACCAGTTATTTCTCCCATTCTGCCACGAGCACACTCTCTCACCCTCTTCCTCGACACTGACATCTCTACAGGGCCTATGCGCGCTGAGATTCAAACCGCGCGATCAATCTTGTGCAGGTATGGGCGGGTTGTTTTTTTCTTTTGGCAAAAGCTTGCGAACCCGTTGATCTCTATACATCTTCTATTACTGATGATTGGTGATGTAAGCGTACGTTTTGGACTTGCAAGATCGTTTTGCCGGGGCTCGAAAAACGGTGTCCCAGATTGGTCTAGTAGGTCCAGAATGGAGAGAACGAGCTTTGGAGCTCGAAAAACAGTTGAAGGAGCTGAGGGATGTGCACGAGAGTGACAAGATCGGTGAGTGTATACATAATATCGATACGAAACCTTGTTGCTTAATCGATAATACATGCTTTGTATTCAGAACTCACCGCGTTACGTGCACGACCTCCGAGCAAGCATTCATCAATTGATCCGATAACGAAAAAGAAAGGGAAGAATAAACAGCAGTCCCAAGCTCGTCCAACTCTGCCTAAGCAGGGTCGCACAGAACTGCAGGGCATGCTGGACGGATTAGATCGTATGTTATGTTATCGCCGTCTGATTTTATTACACATTCACTCTGCCATCGATTTTCTCATCAACGTGCATAGGAAGTCTGCCTGCCCTTTCTACGCGATCATTGCTGGCAATCTTCCAGCGTCTGCAATGGCTGGAACAGGGGCTCACTGATTTTGCTGTTGATAGCGCCAACGACCCTTGTCAAACCATTTCTGTTATTCTTGGGTCGTTCCATTCTGGTTTGAAGACGCTTTCTTCTCTTTTCGGTATGATCCTATCGACAATTGATTCGATGCCTCGAGCTCAAGATCCGAACCAAATATTAAACGCTGTTGATGCCTTTCTCGATCATCTTGTTTCGACGACATTTGGGTTATTTGCTAGACTTTTGAAGCATTTTGGAAGAACTCGAAGCAAAGTAAACAAAAACCTTGTTGCCAAACTGACTGTCGCTTGTGATGAAATATTTGGCGCTCTGGGCGAGTTGATTTTTATTCCACTGGTACGAGCGCTTTTTCCGCTCAGCAAGATGTATGTTTCTACGACACTTGGAAAGGGAAAAGAAGTGGTGGATATACGAATGGGGCTTGTAGGGATGCTCGAAGGATCTATGACGACTGTCGACAAGTCTACGAGCGAACTCCATGGAGATGCATACCCCATATGTGGAGTAGAATGTTTGAGATTCAGGGTTGCACTTGAAGGTGTTCGAGAATTGATGGAGAATATGTATACTGCAGGCCCGATCGACGCTGGACGTTTGGAGGGAGATCACAGAACGAGACGACTAGCAAGAAAGGATGCAGTGTGGCTGCTGTGCGATGTGCTGCGAGTTGTATTCAGTTGTGTTTCTGTGGATCGAACCCAGAGAGACCGCGGATCCTCGGAAAGCAGGTTGTTAAGTAACGAGATGCTAGAGAAGATGAGCGAGTTGGTGAAAAGGATGGAGAGGGAGGGGGAGATGGAGAGGAGCATAGTACTAGGCGTTGTTGAACGAGGATGGATGAGCGGACTCGGGACATACTAAGTATGGAGAAGAAACAGTTGCTATTAGAATGATGCAAGTTCCCCCGAGACCGAAGATGAACCGAATATAAAACGCCGAGTTGACATAATATTATCCAAGACTCTCAAAACGGAGGTTATTGTTGTTGATGGGGCCCGGGCCGACGTCAGAATAATTGGATAACTGGAGTGAATACAAGTATGAGTAGTGTGTGGAAAATCTGGCAGGTGGAACGGAGGTCATGCAGGGAGGAGGAGAACCAGGTCCCAGGGGCGGCTGGCCGAGCCACGAGGAAAAAGAAGGAGTGTGCGCGTCTGCGTGGTTCAAGCGAAAGAGTGCCAGGCTGCTGGTTGGCGGGCAACTACATACGGAGCGAACCGTGTCTGATCCGCTGCTGCACGGGGTTTTTTGTGAACCACGTTATAATCCACCCTCGAACAAGAGACGTGTCCGTTCTCCCTCGGCCTTTCACTCTGCTTTCGCTATTCACTCAATAATAATGTCTCTCCCCGCCCTTCTTGTTCATCGCCGCCGCCGTCATTCTAACAGCCTGCCTTCTCACGTCCTCGACCCTTCTGTTCCCGCTTCCGATGACGACGACACCCGCTCTTACAAGGGTCTGTCTTGTGCCACCTTATTCTCCCTCTTTCCCGCCCTGACCGCTTTTATAGACGTGTCCTGTGCCTCATCGTCATATGCTGCTTCTTCGTCCTCTTGTCCTTCTCCATCTACCTCCGTTTCGACTTCGTTCACCAGTGCTTCTTCTCAACACCATACCCCCCGCCCAATACGTAGAAACGAGCATTTAGCGGTTTTGCTTCCGAAGCACCTTTGGAAGGTTCGTCTGATACCCCTAGTTTTTTTTTCCCTGTTCTTCTAGCTCATCTATTACCTCCTCAGTTGGACTCTCAAGCTTCACGTTGTGACATTTTCAATTGTCGCAAGACTTTCTCTTTGTTTGAGCGCAGACATGTAGGTTTCATATTACGTCTTGCTAAGTTTTCCGATCTAATCGCATCTTCATCAGCATTGCCGTAAGTGTGGTGGAGTCTTCTGCGCCGGATGTAGCGCGCATTCAATTCGTCTCCTTGATACATCCAATCTGAACTTCTTTCATCCTCCTCGCAATGTTCCGATATCAGCCTTTGAATCTCCTTCATCGCCCATTATCACCGCTCGTGTCTGTATCGAATGCCACGATCAAGTGAACGGTCTTCACTCTTCCAGAAGTCCTGATTTGTCATCTTCAAGTCCCGTTCCGTTCGCGCGTCATCTTGACTCCTCCAATTCTTCTATCATATCTACTCCTCCGGATCACCATCTGACCCGTCCCGCAATTCATGCATCTCAAACACTTGGGGATCTTCCGCGAGTCCCTCAGTGTGTTGCATCACCATCAGATGAGGACCTGGGCGAACTAGCTACTTATCCGCTTCGTCATTCATCCGCTCTGTGCAAGAAAATGGGCGGAGGCCGTTGGTCCCCAAAACAGGTCACAATAATTGAGGGTCGTCGGATACCAGGGTGCAAGCCACAATATGAGATCGATTTGGAGAGAGAAGAGGAAGAACATAGATTACTAAAGATGAATCCTGTTTTCAAAGATGGAGGTGCGTACTACTAGTCTTGACCGTATTTGGTGTATATTGTGTGCTGATATCCATCTGATCATTAACCAGAATTCCAATATCGCGTACCTCGCGAGATAGAACCACAGTCTTTACGTGGTGTCGGTCCTTTCGTGCTGTCGACATTCTAATATCCTCGCTATCGATCTCGCTAAGGTTTACACTCGCCTTTTTATTATTCCTTATTACAAAGATATCATATGACCATCGTCCTTGCTTCTTTTAGTCCTCTTCTTGTTTGCATATAATAGTTGTGTACACCATGTGTATTGCTATGTCAAGAATACTATATTACTACTGTTGTCTTGCTGGTATGCGTAGATGTGCAGTGTGAAAGTGTTTAGACTGTAGATCGGAACACATTTTTTGGGTTTTACTGAAACTCCAGGCTTGCGGATGTCACTTGTGGGCTTCGACAGAGGTACGATTCAAGCTGGCAACTTTCTACGCACCAGCGATTCAGTCAAAACTTGTGTTTCTTGTTGTCCGAAATGGAGGCCCTACTGGCCGTCATCGCACTCCCTCTTGCCCTATGAAATACTGCTGGACTACCCCTCAACTGTACTCTACTCGTCACATTGCCTTGCCTAACTGTAATTTATACTCTATTCTCCCTTCTGTCAAAATCAATGCCGCCTTTAAACCTACTACTTTATCATTGCGCTCAGTCTCAACTGCACCCCTGCTTTCTCCACAATTTGATCTTGCAAGAACAGCGACGCCACAGGCGGAAGGGCATCAAGCTCAATGGTCACCGACGTCGACTTTCAGCTACACCGATGTTGACCAGACGCCTAGGTTTGACTGGAGGTTACGAGCCATCTCCCGCAGGAGGCCAGAAAAGACGACCGAACACGGAGACCCAAGCGCGAGTCGACGGCGAAAGTATATTAAACGCGTTGCACCGAGTTTTGTGAACGTTGGAATGCATGAGCCGTTTTATGAGGAAATCCAGCTCTATGAGAAACAGTTCGTTTTCTTGTATCTTTGACTCTCTACTCCGCCTCATCTTGTCTTTGTTTTTATGTAGTTTCTTGCCTTTGTTGGAAGCGGAGCAAGCAGAGGATGAGGCGGCTCTCAAAGAGCGATTGGCGAATTGGACGCTCGATAGGTTGAAGCAGGAGGGGTACTGTATTGTTGGGTTGTCTGCGTTTTGGCTTGATTATCCTCAGATGGGTCGGTCTGTTGCTTCGTTCACGCTGGGTCCTGGGATCATTATCCCGCCGCATAATTTCGAGTAAGTCTCTTGTCATTTATACCATTCCTGTCATTTTCTTTTTCTGTTGTTGTATTGACGAAGAATGGCGGTAGTAATGGAGCGCAGGTTTTGGTCACTCGAGTAGATCCGCTCAAGGAGGTTCCTATCAAAGGCAGCGTCTTTTCCCATACTCCCACCCAGCTCAAAGTTGCATTCCAAGAACCGTTTGACCTTGAACAAGGACCTTGGAGGTTGGTGTCCTAATACCGTGCAATTACAGTCGAATATATCATAGGTTGATCCACTCTACTTGTAGACTGGATCTCGGACGCTCTAATATTATCTTCCAACGTATGTGCACGGCCATCTCATACCTCAACCATAACCCTGCTATTCAAGAGCATCACGTTAGTGCTCCAGATTACCAACTCATCCTTCAGGGAACCCACCTTCGGGATGTCCTCCTTCGTTCTTTCACACCCTCCCTTGAACACTCACATTCTGAACCCCTTCAACCCCCGGATGAAGTAAGCTATGTGGGGCATGAAACGTTAGAGCACGGTGCCCGAGTAAGCGGAGATTTCGAAGGCGCATTCAAGGACGATATGAGGATCCAAAGTTGGGCGCGACGGTATATGAGGCCAAATCCTATTAGGGTTGAAGGAGATCCGGTCCTAGACGGATTAAACGCTACGCAGGTACGCGCAATGGCAACGATGATTGGAGAGAGGCTCAGTCTCATTCAAGGAGTGAGGGTTGTTAATCAAACTAATTTCTCAGAAAAGGATTGCTGATTTTTGTCCAAGCCTCCTGGTACGGGAAAAACAAAGACGATAATTGAGACCATTAAATTGCTCAAAGTAAGACTTGTCTGAATCTTGTGTGTTGGTGAGAAAAAGATCTGACTATGACTCCAGTCCCATTTTGAAGTCGTTCACCCTATTTTGGTTTGCACTTATACAAACGTTGCTGTGGATAACTTGGTAGAGGGTTTCGTTGCGTGTGGACTGAAACCTCTTCGAATTGGTTTTGGCAAAGTCAAGCAGTCTCTCATTCATCACACACTGGACGACAAACTCTCAAGACATCCTCTCAAACCCAGATTCGACCGGACAACCATTGACTTGGAGGCTGTCCAAAAGAAAATCAGGGACTTGGGGACAAACATAAGGAATACTAAATTGTCCAAAAAGTCTGACCAGATGAAGAGGCTTGATTCTATGGAAACGCATCTTATACAGCTGCAGAGACAAGAACGAAGGTTAAGCTCCAAGGCATATGCTATTCATCAAGAGATGCTCCAAGAAATCGTGTCTCACGCAGACGTTGTATGTTGAATTTGACCCTCCTAATGTGATTTATTCATCCTACATTGGCCACCGATGATAGGTTTGTACGACGTGCATTACCTCTGCCTCGACTTCTCTGAACGTCATCGATTTTCCTGTTGTCTTTTTGGATGAAGCATCAATGTCTACAGAACCTGCTTCACTTATACCAATTATGAAAGGCGTGAGTAAGCTGAACTCGGGAGATCGTCCTTTCGCTTATCTTTTTCCAGTCTCGACATTTGGCACTTATTGGAGATCACAAACAATTGCCTCCAGTGATTACTAGCCGCGAGGCGCGGTCCAAAGGTCTTGGAATTAGTCTCTTCGAACGTCTGGCTGAGGAAGGAGGTAAGTTCATTCTACCCTGTTTTTAAACTCGATTATTTGACCATCCCACAGTCGTCCCCTCTGTTATGCTGGACGTACAATACCGCATGCATCCGGATATATCCCTCTTTCCATCAATCGAATTCTATAATTGGTCTTTGATAGATGGAACCGTTGATGCCACAGGCAACATATCCTCTTCCTTGACACCGCCAAAATCAAGTCATCTGGAAATTAACCTCAAGACGGGTCGTTATCCGAGTGTGGTTTTCTTGGACCACGCTGGTTCCGAGTCGCTAAAGGACAGAAGCAGGGTCAATTGGAACGAGGCTCACATCGTGTGCAGTATCGTCGAAGATTTGTTGCTCCATAATGAGGTTTGTCTTCGTTTTCCGTCTAGTTATTGACCTGCTTCTGACGAGGGTTGTCATCGAGGGCAGCATATCAGTGGCCGCGACATCGGGATTATCGCACCGTACGCCGCTCAGATCTCACTTCTCACGCGGCTTTTCAATACAAATCCGACGTACCGCAAGCGATTTGAACATGTACTGGGCGAACATCGCGCGGCGCAACTCGAGAATATAGAGATCAAAACAGTTGACGGGTTTGAGGGACGGGAGAAAGATGTGATCATTTTTTCTACGGTTCGCAATAATCCGTACGGACATATTGGGTTTTTGGCTGATCGTAGACGGCTGAATGTTGGGTTGACGCGCGCTAAGAGAGGGTTGTTCGTCGTTGGGAGTATCAGTACTCTGAAGACAGGTAAGAGTGGCGAACGAAGCGGGGCAATGATTCGGGTGGGCAAAGGTGCCGAGGCTTGGAAAAGATATACTGAATTTCTAGATAAACATGGCCTGGTTCTACAGTTAACTGGGGATAAGTTGAGGAGAACGTTGTATGAGAACTATGTTAATACAGGTGGGGTTATTAAACAGTAGTTATACTTTGCTAATTTGATACCTGCTTCCGAACTCTGCCTGCTTCATCCAGTCTAAATCATTTCTACAATCGTTCTAAATTGAAGGGCTTGTCAACTGGAAGTACCGGCTGCTGCTGCTGTCGCAGCAAATGTCAGTGTTTCGAGTTTGCCCTTGCCTTTGCACTCTTTCTGCAACAGTTCGTTGACGATCTTGAATTGACCTGGATCAATAAGCATCACCTGCGAAAGTGGGTGGGGGGGAAAGAACATAAATATGAAACATGCTTGTTAGAAACCAGAAGAATCAGTGCTTACTGCCTCCCATTCATTCTGCCCCATCTCTTCATCTTCAATATGTTCTGCACTTTCAACAATCTGATCCCGAAGCCGTTTTCCATCCTTTGTGGGCATCGTAACACGCACGCGCATTCGTGCACGCTGTATTGGAAGCTTTGACGACGTCTGTAGTTGTTTTATGCATTCGGACACCTGCATAACATTTTTAGCGAAAGAATTTTTTTTTTTTTGCGAATTAGGCGTGTATGCACACACACACATACCTGACTTTTTGCAGTCTTGTTTGGCTTGACGCTATAGCCGGCTTCTGTCATGGCTTTATCGATCATGCCAACAGGGTAGGGACGCTGTGTGGATGGATCGACGGATTTTTCTGCAACTAGTGTAGCCAGCTCTTTCCAGACGGACGAGAGCTCGTGTTCGCGTTCCTTGTCGCCTACTTGCAATTCGCCCTTTTTCAAAATCTAGATGACAAAATAATGTTTGTATAATGGCGAGAATAAAATATTAATGGGGAGGTTGGTTTGAGGTACGAGACGAACCTCTTTTACGATATCGCTTATTTCCGTGGTATTGAAGGCCTTTTGTAGGTCGTTTGTCTTTGCTACTTCGCCTTTGGATACGTTGACGAATATGTTTGATATTTGCAAGACGTCGTCGATGTTTGACTCGCTTTTTTTTGAATGATCATAGATCGTCAGCGTCATCCACTCGTTGTTTTGCGTGGGAGAAGAAAGAGCTCACACCCCGTTCCTCCATTCCTGGACTTTATTCTTGTAACAAGCGATCTGAGAAGGGCGAAATTGAGCAGGCGATAGACTGACCGGGGAAAAGGAAAAACCTCGAATCTCTTGCCGCCCTTTTTTAATCGGACGATAGAGACGTTTGTGAGCCTATCGCGATGTGTGTTCAGTGAGGAATGTGCGACAGAGTGAACGGAGAAAAAACAGATTACTTTATCTGATTTGAGGGCTGATTGACCCGCATGGTCGCAGACAATAATGATTGAAAGATGACTGCAAATACGATGTCGCACAATGTCACTAAGGTCACCGTGACAGCGACTACCAGGTGATAGGTTATGGTCAACTGCCACCGTTAGGCAAATGATACTCCTTGTTTGCAACTACTATAGTAGCTAGTAAGGCAGTAAACGCGTCGCAACCAGACAGCTAATATTTGGTGGCCCGGACCGTAAAGAACGGCGGCCTCGGAAAATACAGAGTTTCCAAATTTGGGTATACCGATCTTCCTGTATATAGACCTGCGACTCGGACACCGTTTCTTTGGCCCAAATTTCTCATTCCATTATGATTGGCTTGCGACGAGCACGCGCCTCCTACCGTCGTTTGCTCATTCGACAAAATTCATCCCTCGGAGCCCAGAGTTCCGTTGACGATTCGCCCACCGCCCCTCCACTGGCTGGTGATAACACGGACGCTCCGACCACGGATGTTCAAACAAAACAAACGGAAACTAGTAAAGTCTGGAAGACCCGCCGTCCACATATTTCCCTGACTCATCCTCGCCAATGGAATAGTCCCCTTGGAAACGGTGTCTTACCTGCTTATGACGAAGCGCTACGTCTTATTCGAGAGGATTCGATGGCTCTCAGACGCAAGGCTCATAGTTGTGAAAAGACTTTGAAGCAGATAGAGGAGAGTGGTGACCCTGACCCTGCATCACTACAAGAACTGAGAGACACACTACACGTTTTGCAAGTTCAGAGCGAAATAAACCTTCCAGACGTACGGTGGAAATTTAGGAATGGATTAGGTGGGTGTTGTTCTATGGTGAATTTTCGTGTTCAAGTCTCTCAAGCTTCTGTCGGCAGCGGATATGTCAAAACCTGTTTACCGCCATCTCGCAGAACAAAAATGGCGCAATGACGGTGATTTGGATTTGTTGGTGAGCAGTTCTGTATCTCCAAAATTGAGGTACCCTCGAATAAATACTTGAATGCTCAGATGGAAAGAATCCATCAGATGAACGTGGTTCCAGACGTTCTGCCCTCTCTGCATCCAAGTATCGATCTCCGCATCACATTCCCAGAGCCTCCACCTCGCAGCATTTATTTGCGCACCCGCGTCAAGCGTCAATACAAACAGGTCGAACCAGGTGTTTACTTGCTGCCGGAGCAGGTGCGTCAATTACTGCCTAGCTGCATATATCATCTAACACATACAACATAGACTCGTAGACAACCGAAATTATATACAAGCGTTTTCCATCCCGAAACTCGTCTTTATACCATGCTCATGATTGACCTAGGTATATGGTTTTCGTGGTCTCCGTTCCATCTGACTTTCTTAATTAAATGATTTCAGACGTCCCCAATGTAGCGGACGAAAGTTTCCAAACATATCTTCACTGGATGCAGTGAGTCACCTTTCAGGTTTCATTTTACGCCTATCAATAACGGGACGCCATCGGCTAGGCCCAACATAGCTTTGTCTGCTCTCTCCCAATCGCCTATCCCGCTTTCGAACCCACATACGCGTTACGTGCCTCCCCACCCTCAACAGGGAACACCGTACCATCGCTATGTGATTTTACTACTGCCCCAACAATCTTCAACGGAGCGTATATCAATTCCCGTTCTAAACGACTCTGAAAGACTCGGTTTCAACGTACGCGAATTTGCAGAAAGGTATGGATTAGATGGAAGCCAGGGTGGTGGTGCTCATATGTGGAGGGAAGTATGGGACGAACATGTTTCCAAGATATATGCGGATGTTCTGAGTTCGTCTTCTTCATTTACTGCCTGTGATGATATTTCTTTGTTGACCTATCATTTGCAGAAATGGAAGAACCACGGTTTGCCTTACCACCCAAACCAGATCGTTATGCAGATATCAGAGGCACAAAACGATACATCAAGTAACTCTTCATTTAATAATGTGGTACAAAATCTTGCCTTCAGGATTATATTCCTTGAAATCACACAAGGTCCAGGTCCTTGAAGCTTAGTTTCAGTTTACGAGTCAACCCATTTAGAAGCGCTTTTACCTTTTCAATCAATCTTCTCACGATAGGATGGAAGGCATCCTTGAATTGCGAGTAGTACCTCTCTGCCAATTCCTTATCAACCTTGCTCACTGCCCTGAACATCGGCCTGCAAAATTTCGCACGTCCTTTGATGATTCCCGTCCCATCGTCACCAATCACCCAGCGGACCACCGGAAGTGCTGATTTCTTGGCCACGTCTGAAGTGGGATCTTGCAGAGCTAACCCATAAAACCGGTATCTTTGTTCTGCGTTAGGGCTGCAATCGAATTTATAGATCTTGCCGAGGTGTGTAACGTGGCCCGACGGCAGCGCTGGATAAGACTGTAACTTCTCCAAGAAAACAACTAAAGGCTGGTAGATATGGGAACTGCAATTGGAAATAAGTTTCGATGCATACATACCCTTCTGGTTTGAGTTAAAGTCATCCAGATCAGTAGACTTGAAGTCTAGCTCGGAAGCATCAACAGAACGAGCATCGTTCCACATCTTGGCTAAATCGTCGGCTTTCTTCGCTAACGAGACATCATATTGTAACTCGACGGGAAGATCGACGCTTTCGCCATAGAACCAAGCCTGAGGGAAAGGTTTAACTCAAGATTTTTTGAACAAATTTGCAAAAGGGGAATTTTCACATTCCAATCAATGGAGTCCAGGGCGTCGATCTTCGCCTGTCCACCATTGGCCCTGTAGTACTCATATAAGTGATCCTTCCACTGATCAGTCGAGATACTCTTCCCCGTGAAGGTCTTCACATAATTCCTGATGTACGGAAGAAACTCCTGGAGACCACCAACAGTTTGCTCTGTCACATTTGCAGGCATTAGTTTCCCCTTGAATAATCATTGAAGGACTCACCAATGTGAAGTAGTAAATTTGCCCCCTTCTCATAAGGAATGGTAGAATACGCGTCATCGGGGTCCTCCCCTTCTTCGAAATCGATGACGAGTCTTTGATACTTGGGTTTGTCTATGTATCGTTCCAAATCATCTTTTAAAGACTTGTTACCAGTCACGTATTCGAAACCACGTTCCGCAGGGCCATATAAAACTTGTAAGAGAACACGCTCCATGTATGTAGTCCATCCCTCGTTGAGCCAAAAGTGAGCTGCATGAAGGTGGCTGAAGGCTTCGTGAGAGGTCTAATGATAAATTGATAATAATAAAGGACCCACGTTACGCCATTCCCGAACCATGAATGAGTCAGTTCGTGGACGATGACTTGGACCAACGACCTATCACCAGTAACCAGAGCTGTAAACCTCTCAAGTCAGGCCAAGTGATACGGGATAAGCCTGAAATGTGGGACATACTTGGAGTCACAAAAGACAAACAAGTATTCTCCTGATTAAATGAATGGAGTGATCAACTTGGGCAAGCATATACGAATGTTGTGTATTCCTACCATCCCTGCAGCACCGTCAAGAATCAGACCAAACGCGAATAAATTTCGGGTTCAACTTACCTCCATACGGGAAACTAGGAGGCAAAACCAATACATCATAAGTTCCAAACCGATACTCGCCAACAACGTCCTCTTCCGCAGCCAAAAATCTACAGCCGAAAAAGGATATCAGCATGTTATGATAAAGGTAAACGAATTGAATTATATAACAAACTTTGTAGTGTCCTCCTTGAATTCCCAAAATGCCGCTTCCAAAAGGGCCGGCTCGGTCCACACACCCGAATTCCAAGTTCTACCTTCGACTTTATCAAACGGCCGGTAAAGCAAGTCTCCAGAAGCAATGGCAATGAGGTACGAAGGAATGGGGATGGGCTGATTGTAAGTATATGTGACCAAATCTGTTCCAATTGTTTTTCCTGCATGAGGAGGCCCGTCTGCAGGCGGGCTTACGCGCACTGCAGAGAGAAGGGCGGGAAGGACGGTGGAAACACTCGCGCTGTAGGTCTGCAAAAATGACACAAGTCAGACACTGAATTGTGACAATCAAGGGCGGGGTGTATATAGTTACAAGTTTGACCGCAGGCGAGTCTGAGGTAAGACCATATTAGAGAGCTGTATGCATCGGAATAAGCATTGAAACACCTTGCACGGGTAGCAAACTCCGGGTATAGGTGGGATAGCCTTGGCTGAATAGGTAAGGAAACTTCTTTCCTTGTGTTTGTCTTTCGTCATACCGCCAGTTATACAGTTGTAAGAGCAAACCGCAGAGGCTAAACGTACTCTTTAGTCAACCATTGAATAGCTGTGCACCCTTCTGTTGTGCTATAACTTATCTTCACTTCAACTTTGGACCCTGGTTTGAGATCGGCGGGAAGGGGGATGCTTAACGGAGATCCCATGACTGGATGTTTACTGCCCACACTATACTATGGGTAGGCAAGATCACGATCCATCAACGATCACGATAGTTAGAACTCGGGGAAGACATTCCCACCTTGATGCCCGAGTTATCAACTGATGCATCACGGATATCCAGATCCCAAGTATCGAAACTGTGCAGACGATAAAAGCAATCAGACCGGGTAGATATGCAAGCAACTTACACAACCTCTTGCACTCCGCCTTTTACGACATGGAGAGTATGAGTTACAGTGCCGGAGATAACTTTTGCGTCAAAGTCGATTGTCCAGTCGAGAGCAACGTGCTCTGCGTAGACATCCAGGTAATTTGACTGGGTAGCAGGATCCTTCAAACGCATCCTCAGTAAGTTGTAATCGATGGTTAACTGAACGTGGTTGTAAGTTGGTGCAAAAGGTCTCTTGACAAGTCTCCAACTTGAATCAGTTTGAATTGTTCTCACGGCTGCAACATTTCTCACAAGTGATTCTGATATTACTGCTACCAAGTCAATTAAGTTGTACATAATTAAGTAATAATTTTGGCTATTATATCCTATAAAAACAACAACGATGACCAATTATAGAAGAGGATAAGATACGCTCATTATAACTAGAACACTAATCGATTAAAAAGGCATTCAAACCAGGATGGTCTGATTCGATGCGACCCAGATATCTAAAATTCTGGGTCAGTTGATGACCATGAACAAACAGAATTATTTGAATTCCATGTCAGTCCCTCAGGTCTGACAACGAGGGCTTGGTAACGCCGGAATCCTGACGGTAATTATTTCTCGCATCTTATATGCAGGTGATGTATCGTAAGAGTGATCGTAAAAATCACGGGATCGTTGATCATTATATGCCTTGGCTAATATCCACCGCCCACAATATCGCTGAATAACGGTAGGTATGGTCAAGGAGCGTTGTAGCTGGAGAAGGTTCAAAAATTGCCTGCTCGCAGGTATTCGTATTTTGAGTTTTCCCGCGCGACCGCGGCGGCAGTGGTCCGGCCCGCACCGCCCGACTCTTGGTTCCTGTTCAGACACCGTACGCTCATCACTTGTTCGTCTTCGAACCAATCTTTGGGATGATCTCATATCCAAATTTCTAAAGAAACAGGGGATTAGTGATGGGCAGTGAGACGAAATATATCATCAAGCGTACTGGTCTGGCGCAATCTCCGGGCCGGTCAATATGGGTCTTTGAACGCCAGAGCAAGATACGGTTTCATAGCGTTGAGCCAGATCGGTGTCGATTGTAAGCCCTACAAAATTCTTGACCCGTCCATGAGTCTTCCTTTGCTCTAACCTGCGACGGTGAGCAGCAGATATTTCACGATATCGGGAATTGACGAGGCGATTAAAGTATCTTAGGTCTGAAATGCAACCAGAAGAATAGGTCTTTTGTGGAGTCATGGATAGTGATGGTGTAAATGAATGGGAGGAGCGGGTTTGCGGCAACTGAGTGTCCAAGAGTGGCAGTGCAAAAAGGCAATTACGAGGAATAGGTGTTAAGCAGAGTATTAGAAAGTGATGGTGTAGCCGTGGCGGAATTGCTCGAAATCCCTTAAACAGGATGACAGCGCTGGATAAGAAAGTGATGGGACAGAATATAAGGGTCAAGAGAACCCAGTTGACTAGTTCAGCAGAACGCCAGTATGACTGTAGCGAAAGGATCAACCCAAGTCATGGGCCCGAGTTATTGTTATAAGGCCCATGTCCTCGGCGTCGGAAGACTCCTATGTATGTTGCATCAATGCTATCAGGCTAGCCTATGGAGACGCACAGACCCACGGTGTTGCTCGATGTCGATGAATAACAATCAGATGAACTCCAGATGAGAGGCACGATGAACATTTAATATGATCACAAGCAAAAAGGTATCGCACATGGAACTGATCCTCTCTGGTATGGTACAACTTCAAGTAAGGTGTTTCACAACCTGTAACTCCATTTGTCCAATTTTAATACCACAATCGTGTGTCGTTAGTTACCGACGTATCACTTAACATAGTTACATTCTCACCAAGGTGTAGATACCCAAGGGTCACTAATCAGTGTTATCATCCCATTGGCTCCCCACAAAGTTGACACCGTACTACCTACATAAAGGTGTTGAGCTTGCCAGCCCATAAAGCCGATACGCCACGTCTATTCTACTTGTAGACTAGAACGTAGATCAGTGATGGTGATGATGCAAAGGTGCGAGTCAGAACTGATCCTGTATTGAACGTAGGCAATTCGGAAGCAGACGTTGACCATGTTACGACTTGATAGTTTCGAATAAGACAACTTGGTCAACAACACATCAGACGAGCTGTGGTCACAGATGTCTGAAAGATGGTTCGAGGGGGAGAAATAAACCATCTCGACCTCCACTTTGATCTGATTCAAGAGCAACCTACAGCTACACGTTAGATCCGACCTATGATAATATGTTACCTCATGCCGGCCTGCCAAAGACACCGGACGATGGAGACGGAAGCGACTTGAAAGAGATCGACATTCCCCACAATGCGGAAAGCTCCTTTGTAAAATTCTATAATCTACGCTGCTTCAATTGTCGGCCTTCCGTTCCTTGCTGATAAACTATCAGCGACTTGTTGGTTTTGTATGGTTACGGGCCGCGGCATTCTGGATGGACTCCTCATTCGCAGATAAAGAGCAGCAAGTCCGGAATAGGCGTGCACACTGGCAAAACTGGTGGCGGAACACCAAAAGGCAGAAAAGTTGGTAGTTGTCAACACCTGTTAACTAGACGATTGTGGAAATTCATCGTAAGCGAAGTCCTACAATTGGTGGAGTGGAACTTGGCAGTGGCGTAGCCTAAGAACAATAGGAACGCCCAGAATCCGGATGCAACGTTATTTGTCACGCATCGTGACATAAACGTGACATAACTGGTAATCTTTTCCTGAAGAGCAGCTAAGAAATTACTTTGAGGTTAGGGAAATCATTCACTCTGCCTAGGGACTTGTTTAAGATAATTCACACAAAAAGGCTAGTAACTTTTTTCTACTTGAGTTTCTTACAGTTTGGTAGCATTGGCAAGTCTATCGGTTATGATCCCTCACCTCCAACTCAAGCCTGTCAGACATGCAATAGGGAGTTGCTCCACTTTGTATATGATAGATATATCTGGCTGGATATACTCGTACAGAATTCTGCTCTGGATGTGATGAAGAATCACACGACGGGTCACAGGCGGGTCACTCCATGCCATGTCGTTCCTGCCGAGATTGTATGAGGGTCACCCCAAGTTCCGCACAATTCCTGCGATCGAATAGAACTGACTGGTTCGTTATCTGTATAGCCAGAGGTATTGTGTGATGAGTGGTGGGGAATATAGATGGCACCCGAGTGCTCCACGTGTCACTGCGCAACGCCGGGTGTGAGACGTGGAGTGGCGGCCGATAGAAGGACTAGACCTTTGGTAGAATGAATACGGTTAGAAAGTCTAGAATATACGATCGTCGGGCCTTCGATTCTGCTGCCGGGAGTCCCAATCGGGACTCGAATTGAAAAAAGGAGCCGCCGACTCATTCTGTTGCGTTTCCTTCTCCCTCCTTGTTGTGTTCGTACATATATGCTCTAGATCCTCCCCGTTTATTATTTCGTCCGTCTGTTCCTGGTCCTTTCTGAGTCCCCATTGATTAGCTATTTTCGCAGCTTTTTTCACAAGGTCGAATTCCGATATACCATTTGCTCAATACCCACCCACCATCTCATACCCGCCAAACCCCCACATCTTCCAGTCATCGCCCCTCTCCCCTCGACCCCTTCACAATGGATATGTACACAACCTCGTTTGTCTATCCCCGCCGCCCTCGTTTCAGTCACGGTTCTTTCGATTTCCAAAACACCTCTTCCTCCGATTTCGGCCCTGGTGCTTATGCCCTGCACCAAAATGGTTTCCGATATCCAAATAACCCGTCGAGTTCGGCAGCTCTGCAAAATCAAGAAGAATACGAGGCCATGCAGGCCTCAATTCATGCCAATGTTGTCATGGCCTCTCACCAGCATGGCGTCAGCATCTCCCCTAACGCGCTCGACGATGGACTCTGTTGGAATTACTGTGTTTCTGGTGCAACGCGCCAAGTCATGCTTGCTAGGGAAAATCTGCTCAGAGGGTGTCCAGATAATGTGCGTGTTTTTTTTTTCATGTCTTCGATTCTCGTGTTCAATATTTATTTTCTGATGCAGGTGATGAAAGTGGTTAAAGTCAATAGATCCGACATTCTTGATAACACTTCCGTAGGAACTCCAAGTCTCAAACTTGAAGTTCGAAGGCGGTTGGATGAGATTGCTGCTCAGACTTTAGCTCATATTGCTGTTGTAAATGGAAACGTTTCCGATGCTAGCGGCATTGCGCCTAGCCAGATTGAATGCAATTTCAAGGTGAAGGGCAGTCCCGATGCCGTAGATCTTGCGCGAGTGAGGTTATTAGTTATGCTGGATGAGCTGGTATGTGTTATTTGTTTTGCACCCATTGTAATTCACTAATCATGACCAGTCCGGATTGACTTCCGATTATGTCGAGATTGATCAAATCCTTCATAACATTATTGCTGGCCGTAAGCGAGGTGCTCTTAGAGGTATACGGGAACAGACTGGCACCAATATCTATTTCCCCTCCCCCATGCTTGGCCTTACAAATTATGATGGATACGGAATAAATGGTGTCCCTAGCATGCGACAGCACGTCAGCAGAATCTGGATTACTGGTGAAACCTTCGGAGTCAGGCGAGCCAAAGAGATGTTGAACAATCTCGTGGCGGTGAAGGTGCGTGGTATTAGTCTGTGGTGTATCAATACTTAACTTCGTTTCCAGGTCAAGCAACTCACACCCCAAGATGCCATGTTGCAGCCTCGCAAACTGGATTGGCTCATTTCTGACCGGGCGGAGGACCTTGTAGCTATCATGAACGATAACGCCACCTTTGTCAGATTCCCTTCGTTGGGCAGCACAACCAGTATAATCACGGTATACGGTGATCACAACGTGAACGTCTCCAGGACTATCCGTTCCATCATGCAGCTGGTAGGCCTTATCTATCTCTCCCCATGATGCCTACTTCTAATAAGTTATATAGGCTTGTGTTTATTATTGGGCTGGCTTTTGGCTCCTCCCTATACAGTATAACGTTTTATTACCTCCTGCGCCGCTTCCCCATCAAGCCGTTCAGCCGTTCATGGTGCAGATTTCGTCTAGCACTGGTGCCGAAATTACATTCAAGGACAATTATTTCGAGGTTCACGGCACTGAAACGGAAGTCCGTGCTGCAGTAGCCTTCTTGATGGACCTTGATCTGTTGAAGGTTTTTTTTCTTCGTACAACTTCATATAATTCTTTCGTTGATTCCTTTCTTGGTCAAGGTTTACCAGCATGAAATCCGTTTCCAAATTGAATTGGCAAATGAGCATCGTGAATTCATCAGCGGCAAGAAGAACGGCAAAATTAACAAGATTATGCAAACGAGCAACGTCAAGATTAAATTTGAGACGTTGAACGACCACAATTTCAACATCGAGATTTCGGGCAGCGATGGATCCGTACTTCAGGGCCTTGCATTACTCCAAGAGGAGCTACCTTCAGAGATATCTTTCCATGTTCCTGAATCATATCATAAGCGGATCATCGGCGTCGGAGGTCGAAGCATCCAGCGTATAATGAAGAAATATGGTGTATACGTCAAGTTTTCAAACGCGGAAGAGTTCGCTCAATTAGGTGGATACACGGACAACGAAGATAATGTCATTGCGCGAACACCGTTCAAAAATCACATGAACTTGGAGAGCCTCAAACTTTCTGTGATGGAGCTAGTGAATGAAAAGGTTGGATTTGTTTGTGTTCGGTTTCAACAATGCAGCCGTTAATTACACTCACAGGACCGAGACTTTATCAATCAAACCGTCCTTATCCCGCACCAGCTGCATCGAAAACTTCTCGGAGAAAAACATGTCAATATTGAAGATATCGAGGCAAAGACGAATTCGCGTATTAGCTTCCCTGGAAGCGAAACTGGATCTGATGTAGTCACAATCTACGGGCCAGAACAACAGATTGAAAATGCACAAACTAGGCTGCTGGTATGTCAAATTTTGCCACCTTTGATCACGAACTCACATCTGTTGCGAAAGGATCTTGTGCCTTATGAGGACGAGTTCAATTTCCCTCCGAATGCCGATCTTCCCCGAATTTGCAAGACACCGGAGTACAAGGCCTTCGTAGAATCGATCAGCCGCGAGTATCAAGTCGTTATCACACCCGTGTTTAGGACTTCTGCTTCCGGACAGCCACTCGAGGTTGTAGAAGGCTTCAAGTTGAATTGTTTGCAATCTGCGAAAGAGTCGACAACCACAGTGAAGGAGATGCTGGACCAGTTCCTGATCACACATAGCGTTCAGGTTTACCCTTCCGCCACAAGTCGGGTTCACAAGCGCGGAGACTCGTTTGCAGATGCCTTCCCTCACTTTGATAGCAAGTTGTTGTCACACCCGAAGACTCGTGGCGGTATGTGTATTCTCTAGCTCTGTCGTACAAGACTGACACTTAGATAGATTCAGCTGATTTCGGACGTCCATCCGTGAATGGATCAGTTGAGAGGCGACTGAGGCTGGCGAGCTCGTCCCCCAACGTCAAGGCTTTGTTCAACAATTCACCAGCAAGCTATAGTTATCCTCTCGAAGACGACGACGACTCCAATTACATGGCAGCTCCTAGTGATTACTGGAATCCCCTGCCACCAATTGTATGTCCTATCTCAGCTTACACCAAATATGATATATCAATAAACTTCTTTAGGGTACTGGCATTCCTAGCCGTACTAGACATCAAGAAGACGCAGTGAAACGAGGCTCCGACTCGTTGTTAGAATCAAAAATAAAAGATCAAAGCTCCAAGCCCCGATCACTATCTAACCGTGCTCAGTCGCTCGATCTTACATTCTCACTCTCAAGAATCACTGAAGCGTCTCGCTTCCCACCTCCTGATTCACCTACGAACTCTATCGGGGATTTGGGCACTACATCCAGCCCACCGTCAGCCACCGCACCGTCCTTCCCTAGCGTGTATGCACCTCCTAAACCGAATCGTTCACCAGTTAACTCTGCTCGCAATCGCAATCATTTCGATGATAGCGCTGTCGATGACGTATCCCGCGTTATTTCGGACCTTGGTCTCTGAGTTTGCATTAGTCTTCTATCAAGGTTGTGTTATTTTATCGAGACGTATGGACAGCCGGGTTACATCAGTCGAATATGTCCAGTTTTATCTTCTCTATTCTGCTTTGTCTCTGTCCGTCTACCAGTGTATCAACAGAAAGGATATTGGGTTGTTCGCTTTCTATCATCCAACGTAGATCTACGCCATGATACAGTGCTGCTGTCTCCCTCTCTATTTTTACGCACACAACGCACGTTTACGCTTACACATCATCTTTCGATTTCATGTCCCCTGTATATATACAGATGTTGAATTTTTTCTATCTGATCTTTTTAGGGTGTATATTATAGTTACATTTTATAAAATATCACGACGTGCAATAGTGACTGATCAATTTGTGGTTCACGGTGAAACAAGGAGATATATAACGGGGCATAGTTAATTGACAATCCAGGGCACTTCGTACATCACAAAATCGAAGATCTCTTGCTCAAGCAGCGTCTGATATTCCCCAACGAAATCCTCATTTCCCCCACTGCTGACGTTTCCACCACCTTTGGCTCTCCCGAAACGAGAGCCAAGGTAACTAAACTGGGACTGGAGGAGCGCCAGCGTCTTCTTTGTCGATTTAGGGTCTGGCTGTGGAAAAAAAAGGGCGGTAGTCGGTTTTAGCGGGTTCTTATACATGGCCTCCTACGGTGCCTATCGCTGAAGCAGACTTACTTTGACGGCGACTCCAACGTAATTTGCCGGTAAGCCGTACCGGAGCACGCTTTCTACGAACAGACGGAGTACTTTCAGATGAACGAGTAATTGGAAGGCTTCGGAAAAGTTTGTCCAAGCAAGACGAAGGAGTTCAGTCTGGAACATAGAGGAATTGGAGGTCAGAACAATAATGATAATGAGGCGTGACGATCTTTCAGGACCGACCCAGAGTTCCTTTTCTGTGGTGTCTACCACACTCATTTCTTGTTGTTGCTTCACTTGACCTTCATCCGAGTAAACAAAGTCACGAACGATGAACCTTGAACATTTAAGCGTGGTATCGGAGGAGTAGTAGAGGTAGAGGGGATATACTTGTTGTCTCGGCACTTGAGAACGAAATCCTCATGATCGCGCCGGAAAAGGACAACGCTGAAAAGCGTGTATTCGTCGTCCGAAGTGATTGCTCTGGATGATGTGTTGTTAGCCAGACTAGAATAAATGGCTATATACTCGACGAACATTGATGATCGAGGTACTACGTTCTTTGTCAGTCGTTCATAATTGTTATTCCAATCCCTGGTTAAAGACCTGTCCAGAGAAAGATCGGGAGTAATCAGAAAGCGCATAGCGTGGAAACTAAGAGATTGACTTGGGAACTGCCACGAGTAGGGTTTCAAGGTATTCCGAATCCCCAATGAAATGCTCCTTCTTGACAACGTCTCCTAACCAGCGGATAGAGAGATTTCCTCTAGGAGCCATGATAAAAATACTTTGATGGTACCAGCTTGAACCAGTTATACTTACGCCTTCTTTCTTTGCATTTGCAACAGAGATCCCTTGGCGAGATTATAGTTGTTCACCTTTGATTTCATAGCATTGTCTATCGACGTCGCCTCCTTTTCAATATTCAATAACAAAAATGACACTTATCACAGGAGTACGAACCTTGTTCAGAGCGTCGAGGATCTCCTTTAAACTCTTGTGAACGACATACCGACCTGCATTCCAATGCCAGCCATCCAGAATATACTGATCCACAGTCCGTTCATCAACTAGAATATGCTGAGAGAGTTTCGAAGGGTCATTGTTTAACAAGTTCCGCAGAGTGTCCACGATCTTCGCAACTGTCTGGGTGAAAAAGATGTCCTGCTTGGGAAGTTCTTCTGAGAGCAAAATCAAACTTTCGAGCGTTCCTGTCTAGTTCGTATAGTACGTTAGCATGCATAGATTCATTCGCGGATAAAGACGACCTTGAACGCAGGGATTTCGAGTTGCACGATCGAGTGTGTTGTGAGTGATTTAGAAGTGAATTTGGTATGTAGTTCTTGTAAGAGACCTTCCGAATCGCCATCCTGAGGAACCGCGATAAACCAGGTGCTTTGATCAGATGGCATATCCGAATCGAACCGAAAGATAAGTAACAGCTACACCGAAAAGTAGCAAGATGTTGGTCCTAGCGGAACCTCATCCATCCATTTTAGGTATGTCGAGGAGATGTATCTCCATTATGATAAGAAGTGGCAAAGAATTTAATGATTGTAAGTTCGCTCTGCACGTAGCCTACTATGTCCACATTTCATGTACAGAGAGTAGATATTTTTTATCCTCGTCAAAGACAGAGCTGATGCGGCCGCTATGTGTCGAAAGTAACCCTATTCTCAGTCTAGGGAATTTCCATCTTCTCTCGGTGCTTCCTCAGGTCGCCTATTCCAACAGCAGAGAAATTCGTTGAAAAATCCTGCACAGTGGATGTCGACCGATTTGAAATCCTCACAAGATTTTATCAGAGCTTTGAAATCTTCATCTGACCCACCACATCCGAATGGACCATCGAAAATCCAAATTGCAGGTCAAGCATGGGATAATTCTTCACTCTACATACCAAACAAGGGTCAAGTTATTGCGGATTGGCTGTTGACGCGTTTACTCAAGGAAAGGAGTAATGAAGGGTCAGTAATACTTCCTTTTCTCTCCGATTCATTATAATCAAGGTAAACCACCAGAGAAAAGGATCCAGTCTCAGATGTGGAACACTGGCTACTTCTGGCAGGAATTATTGACCCGGTTCAAGATGACGATTTGCGACGTGTCAAAGTGTGGCTTGCGCCTCTACTCAATCGTATCCCTATCACCCCAATCCTTGTTACCTTTCTTCGTGTGTTACCTACTCTGTCTCGCGGACAGAGGGTACCTTTGTTAGATTCATTTTCCCGCTGCCTAAAGGTACTCTGGCCGCTTGCGATTCAAAAAGTTAGCCCGGACATACTGTTGGATTGCTTTGGGGCCCTTCTAGGATTGTTCGGAGCAGAACCAGACCTACTCGACACGGAATGTTTACTTATCATAGGTCCCCTGATTATATCTGCTTATAGAATTGCGTTGTTCAACTCTACAAACAAAAAGAAAGTCAGTGTTACGCCGGTTTTTTTTTTTTTTTTCATATCACAATCTGAACAAAATGGAAAGTGTAGCTGTACACTTCGTTTACAACCAATCACCTTCAAACTTGGTTGCAATGTATTTGCCCTACTCTCAACACCGACAATCATCCTTCGTATGTTTCCGATGCGTACGCCGCGGGTGTAGAGACTCTATTCTGCATCGATGTACTGCGACAACTGACCGAATCTGGTGGTGACAATAATCTCTTTGATGCTCTCACAAAAATCAGCCCTTCGTTGGTATTCTCTGTCCTTCCGAGCCTCTTCAACTCTTTTTGCTCATCTGTGCGCAAATTTCGGGGGGTCCTTTTTGGACAAAAACATGAATCAGGTTCTGCTTCCCTGGATCATATTCGTATTACAGGCATGAAATTTTACGCCTCATGCGATTCTTTGCTCCGGTCTAGGGAAAATATGTGGAAAGATGTTTGGAAGACGAGGACCGTTCTGCTAGAGATTGTTGAACGCGAAAACTTGTATAGTGCTGCACATGAAGAGCATGATCGTCTGCTAAAAGAAATCTGTGCTTCTGCGGTTACAGAACTACAAATAGTTGGGCATGGTAGGTTGTTTCTTATAATTGACCTGTAAGATATATTCTCATCCCTGTGTTAAAAAGATACATGTCATAGTGACGTTCTAGCTCAGGTGCTCTGTGTTCTGACGACCATAGATTATGAGATTGTGGCCGCTTCAATCCCGTCAATTTTCCGAGCTCTTGTGATTGTATGTCCATTTCATGTTACCTCTTCTTGCTCGATAACTGAGATGTAACATAAGATGTCAAGTGTCGCCCCGTCGTCGTCAACGCTACTTAAACACATTCTTGATTTCCAAACAAAAACAAGAACTGTCCCAACACATCTCCTCGGTCTCCTTGCGGCTTTAACTCCCGGCCACTTTAGTGATGTCAACCCTCAGAAGATTTATCAAATCGTTTTAACTGGCCCAGTCTTCGATCCTGCATATATTGATCGATTGCGAATGTCTACCAACAAATTTGTCACTCCAGGACAATGTCTGGAGTTGATTCAGAATACGGGGGAGATAGTTCAACATGTATGGGGAAGGTTTCAAGAAATCCACCAACGGTCAAATTCGGACACAGGGGAGAGAGTTGGAAAGAAACGAAGGCTTGACCATGCCGACGCCGTTGGGAAGGACGCCCTTGATATGTCTTCTGAGACAACAGCCATTAGCTTTGCGTTTCTGTGCCGCTTAACATCCGTGATTTGGACATCTATCCCTGTGAACACGGTTCAAGACGATGTAAAGACCAGGATACGAGATTATGTGCAAGGTTTTCGAACGGCTGTCATTTTACCTGCCCTAAAAGGCTTCAAGGATATTAGTAAGGAGGATAGAAGAAAGGGGCTGGATACATGGTCTTGGGAGGTCATAGTGACTGCAGTGCTGAAACTACAGTATTCACTGACCTCTTCGAAGCTTGGAACTGAAGTTTTCCAAGAAGAAAAGCTCAAATCTCGGATGGCCAAAGTGCTTGAATCCGACGAAAGTCTTCCCGAACTTAAGCTTGAAATAGTAGGCTTTCTCTATGGGGCAACTATCCCTGATGATCTAACGGTATTCTAGGCCCGGTTTTTCTTGAGTCAGGCTTCATTAAATGGGATCCAAGACTTCCCATTCCTACTCGATTCACTTTTGGATCAGATAGAGGTTATTCCACAGGTAAAACCTGTCCAGTGGGATGGACGGTCGTCCGCTCTGGTGAAGGGCCAAGATGGGAAGGAACAAGCAGCCGTGGCTCTACTTCACGTCCTAGTTGACAGATGGTTACCTGTAATGGAGTACGTATTACTCTACTACTTCTTATTCAGTCATTCTAATTTGGTGTAGGGAAATGGCAAACAGACAGCAATTAGAGCGCTTTATAAAGATCTTGTTTCGCGCGACAATATCTGGGCTACCTGGAAGTCTCTTAGCTGGCGGCCTGTCTCCTCATACGATATATAGAAATACTTTGCGATCTGCCGATTTTTGGGAACTTCCAAACCTAAGGAGTGGGTTCTTATCTTGCGTTCTCAGTCTTTAACCGAGCTCTCTTGTTGCAGACGTCTTTTTATCCCACGTGAACGATGAAACCATAGGTTTGGAGGAAGTCGATCTGCGCGAAATCCTCTACACATTACGGCATTCTTCACCTGTTGCACTCGTTTCGGTTATCGACATTCAGAAAGTTATGACGCCATACGAAACCTTGCTTTTCGTTCCCTCGGAATATATTTCCAAGAACGTTCGAACGGCTCTGCTACGGAGGGGTCTGGCGGCCGATGTCATTTTAACAGCGCTGTCCTCGGCGAATCAAGAAGATGACCAACTATTACAGATGAGAACAAGGTTGCGGGAGTTCTTATGCAGAGGATTTTCGTACACAAATTCCGTAGAATACAATGTGGGTGTTTATATTAGGCTTGTGTCAGCTGCTGACGAATCGAAACGTTCCAGGCTATTCATGAAATGACGAGTTATCTCATGGATTCTCGGTGGATCCCCAAAACGTTAGCCGGTGCAGGATTAATAGATGTTACACTGAGGTTAACTGAAATGCATTTGTCGTGAGCGGGTTTTATGTTTTGGGGAATCGCACCACCTCATCATCTTATCAACAAGGGCTTTAGTACGACTAGGGGAGAAGGGCCAAGAGGAGACGCTCTTGAAAAGTATCAAACATTCTATGGAACTTAATGCGTTTGAAAATGGCGGCACTTACTTCGATCGAGCGGTAATTACTCGGTTCCTCGCTGTAATAAGGAAATCCACAACTGGTTCCTGGTGAGTATACAACCAAGGTTTTAACATTTCTGAATTCGAAGTTGACTAGATATTCAGCATTTCCCAAGATGTTTCAGAGTCGTTACAAAATCTAACCGTATCATTAACGGACCAGCTTGAGAGGCGGTTGGTGGACGTAACATGTGAAAGCAGTAACTTTATCAACGATCTTCGTACAAACGTCCTGTTAGTAGAAGCTTGGTGCCAAACACTTGCATTACGTAGGTGGTTACAGATCACTGGTACGTCAGTATTTGCAACTTCTTGTACTCTGGGGTTGACCTGTGCTATAGACAGAACCTCTCAGTTTGGCCCTGCAATTGTTCAGAAGATTCTATCTCTCGGCGATGCGTCAATGCTAGAACCAGAGTCGATAATTGAACTCTGTAAATCTGCTAGTTCTGTCTTACTTGCTGAACTGCAGATTTGCCCTTCTGCGGGTCGTGCCAGTAGACTACAAGTCATTGTCGCTACATATGTGCCGCTGTATCGGTGGGGCGAAAAGTTAGGCAAGTCCTCGGTGGCATGTCTTGGACTGAGTTCGCTGACCCACCGTAGACATTAGTAAGCTTGATTCAACCATAGCTCCGATTTGTGATTTCTTGTCGGTCGAAGATTTTTCATCCATTTTGGATTTCAGCCTGGAGCTGTTGTCTGACAAAAACGCGTTGTTAAATGAACTAGGGCCTCTCATATGTCTCCAGAGAGCGTTACTACACCAAGCACCGGACGGTACGTTTCCTTTTTCTCTGCCTTACAGTATAAATCGATTTGATGTGTGTGGGTCACAGGGACCATGAAAATCAGTCAGCGACATATCACGAATTGTTTTAATTTGTTTCTGGACCGTTCTACGTTCTGGGAAGGGAAAACCAGGCTGAAGCTTATGATTCTCAACTTCATTTCTAGCATATGTAGCAACAGAGTAAGTGAATTCAATATCTTCGACGCCCGGTGATCTGAAATACAATCCCACGAAGCCTGCTTCTGTCAGGTCAGGAGATGTACGCTGCATATGGACAATATTGTCCAAGCATCTCGTGGGCTCAGAAAAGCACGACGAAGCAACGTCCAAGGATGTGTTTCATCAACTTGTGGCAATACTGAGTGCTTTGATCCGTTTGCGTAGAGATCTAGTGCTTCCGATGCTCCCACATCTCGGTATGGTCCTGCGTCAATTAACGGTGACCATGCGCAGTGTAAGGCCACAGCTTGGAGGGAAACAGAGGAAGATGGTAGCGGATACCTTCCCATCCTGGATTAATCCCAGCCAGCCACTCGGAGTAGATGACGCCAAGGCGTTGGCTAGACTTTTTGCAACACTCACTTCCAAAACAGTTGTTCGCGTTTATGGGGCCAGTTCGGACATGCAGAAAGCAGAATCTCTCGCGCGACCATTTGGAAAACATGCGTCATATGTTTTGGTAGCGTATATCGAGGCTATGAACGATCCTCTTTGTGTGATTTCCGCGGAGGTCAGGAAGGAATTGTATCCGGGATTGTTTGCGCTTTGCAGTATGATGAGCGACAGCGATCGAGAAGCTCTGATGTTGTCAGCTCTGGATAGTGGGGGGAAGATGACAATGAAGATGCTGTGGAAGGAATATGAGAAGCAGAAATATATTGGGAAGGGTTAATTAGATTACTCCCTTTGCACTGTCTCCAGCATCAGGAAAATCAAAACATTCTTAAAGTGGGTTAGTTTACTTGAAATGTTTCCAAGACAGTTAAGGAATTTATGTCAAGTCTATGCCTTAATTTTGACTTGAAGTAGAGATCAACTATAATTGAGATGCATCAAGAACATTTTAAATCAAAATAAGCCAAGTTGTTTCCTTGACTGCCTTGATGTTCTTAATTTATAGTTGAGGTGTTTAAGTACAGTTTAAGTGAATTTTCCTGATGCAACAGCTATAGGCATATAGTGTTCTCCTTGACTGCCACTAGGTCATACATATCAATGATGCATAAGAGTAATTTATATTATTTACCTTATAATTCTTTATAATACTTATGTAAAGTTCAAGCTCAGTTGTGGGTGTAATCAACTATATAGTGAATACTATGTACCTGTGAAGTTCAAGCTACAGTAGTATCATAAGTTGGTGTACTGTGAACTAGTCTGGAATGCAACATACCTCAGTTATGCCATGATAATTGACTGAGGACTATCTACTGTTTGAGTGTGGTACTTATTATATCTTGCATAGCTACATCCCCAGTCTCTCTAACTATGTTGCCCATCACATTGTCCTCGCAAGCTACACAATTCCAACAACCTTGTCATTTCGTTCTATGTTTCCTGCTCACACCACTTCCTTCACGTGGCTGATGGGGATCAAACGTGGGAACTAAGAAGAAGGAGAGGACCCCGGATTGCCCACGGTCGGTTGTTACCAAACCACGTCATCTTTGAGTGTAAGATTTGCGCGAGCATTGAAGTCTGGATGTTGAATGAGCTTGCAATTAAAGGCTTTACCGTCAGTAACACCGCTCTCTTTTTTTTATCTTTCTGATATTATTTGTGATGTCTACAGTGTTATATTTGCTCGCGCTTACCAGCAGTCATTTGATTCCCATCCTTATTTTACTCTCGCCTTCACAAATGCTACATTAAGTGCACTCGGTGATCTCGTCGCCCAGACAGTTCAAATCGTCGTACGTTCAGGCAATCCCAGAGAACTAGCGCGCTCACCCGTTGATTCCCGACTTTTCAGGCCGTCACTCCTACAGAACTCCATCAAACTCGCTATGATATTCCTAGAACAGTTCGTTTTTTCTGTTTTGGTTTTGGAATGGGTTAGTCACCTTGCTTTTTTTAAAAGAAATTCGGTTCTCATTGGTTTTTTTTTTTTTTTTTACAGGTCCCCTGATCGGTCGCTGGAACAATTTCCTTGAGCATCGTTTCCCCCTGAAGATAGTTGGTCGAGCCAGGACTAGTCGATTGAACCTGACTAGTTTGACAAAACGAGTTTCCTGCGACCAGTTAATCATGTACGTTTCCTTTTGCCATCCTCCCCCCCCTTGACGAAGGTGCTTAACTTGCATTGTTCTATGGTAGGGCCCCTATCGGCGTGCGTACCATCATCTTCCACATTATCGCCTTTAACAGATGTTCCTTACCGCGTTTGCCCCTTTAGCTTGCTATGTTCCTGGGTTCTATGGGAATCATGGAGGGTCATGATAAAACACATATCCGTGCCAAGTTTTCTGACATTTACAACCATGCTCTTCTGGCTAATTGGAAAGTATGGCCTTTGGCACAAGTGAGTGTAGTAATGTTCGCTCTTTCCTATTCGAATGACGGAAATTCAGTTAATAAACTTCCGATTCATGCCCCTTCCGTATCGAGTGCCTTTCCAAAGCACTTGCGGTGTTTTTTGGACACTTTATCTATCCCTGCTCAATTCCAAGTGCGTTATCCGTTTTTTTTTTGCAAGTATAAACTCAAACGGGCTTCGTCAGCGAGGAAGCCAAACAGAAACATACCGACTCTATGCGTAGAAAATAAACCGATAGACAGTAACCTCTTCGACATTTTTAGATGCGTTCATTAATCACGAAGACGGGTTTTCGTAGACATAGAGGTGTAGCTTCTAGTTATTTTTTTCTCTGTTTTGCACACCACCAGGAGCATTATTCATGTACAAATTTTGACAACAACTATAAATAAAATCACGTAGCCCCGTATTTTGGTTTGAAGTATGCTGGAGGAAGCTTTGCCAAAACGTCTACCAAGGGTCGCTCGATGACAACCAGCTCCCCACCAGCACCGAGAAAGTCGACAAATAATATTGGCCGATAGTGGGTGATCATTGTGAAATTCTGCTGCTGCCGATGGCACGGATCCTCAGGATGCATATGAAGTTGATGCCTCGGTGTTGGTGTCGAATACGACGGCCGTAAACCAGAAGCAACAGATGGAAGGCCATCGCTCTTCCTCCGCCTTTTCTTCGAGAACCCACCCCAGCCAACAGGCGCATCGAGCCTCACACTACACATCCAGGTAGACCCCCAAAACAAAGCCTTTCTCGATCCCTCTTCTCCAGCAGGGTCAAAAGTCAATCCCAGGATAGAGTCATGCACATCTGTGAACCTCTTTGGCAGGTTATCGCACAACTCCCTGCTCCACTCGGGGAAGGAACGGGATTCAACGTCGTATATGTGGATGGTGTTATCTGCGAGGCCGATTACGAGAGTATTTGGACTTGATGGGTCGAACGAGAGGGCTTGGATGGCTTGGGGGAGCGTCGGAAGGACACATTGGTGTTGCATAGAATCCATGTTGTATACGTAAACTCTTCTTCGGTCGTCGGTTGTCACCAACCACTGACCGTCATGACTCATAGTCACTCTCGTGATAAAGGTGCTTGAGGTAGGTGAGGAACGAGACTCTGGCGAATCCTCAACGTCTGAGGTAGCATCAGACTCTTCAGCCTCTCCGTCATCGGCTTGGATTGGTCCTCCACTAATGACACGATCCCCGAGAACAATGTTCTGCATTCGGTGGTGATCGAAAGTGCGAATCACCCGTGGTAGGGTTCTCTCATTTTCGTCTTCGGTAGTCGACGACCCAAGATCGAAAATGACCACGAGGGAAAACATCGCTGTACAAACTACTAGCCTTTTTGAATCTGGCGAGAACTTCAACGCGGAAGCGCCAGTAGAATTTGATGGTAGTGTATTGGATAATTGAGCCCGGAAGATTGATGAAAAGTCTTTGATCTTCCTAGGTTTGGTCTCCCCGGATATCTGGAAAACCTTGAGCAAATATACAACAAACGAACTGTCACGACTTACATTCGTCTCGAGTCGAAACAGCTTAGTTTCATGCCAATCAGCTACGGCAATCCACTTCCCATCGTCCGAAATGTCGCATGCAACGATATTTGTATGGACGTTCAAGTCCATTTCCAAAATCTTTTCCCATCCGCCGCCAAGATTCTCATCCATATCGTCCACATCCATATCTACGGCACTTTTTTTTCTGTCCAGAATTTTCCAGACTCCCACACTGTCATCCTGTGCGGCCAAAATCAGTCTTGCCTGCTTCGCAAGCCTGATTTTCCCCATTCCTGCAAAACCTGTGGAGTATCCTACCTTCCTATGATATGAGTCCTCAAAAGTAGCAATTGTACTAGTTCCCAAGGGGTTTACAATCTTTGCTACAGTAGTGTTTGTTGATATTGCGGCCGGAGTCAGTACGACAGACATGTCCAGGCCGCCCGAGGCTAAAATAGGAGCGATATTGAGCGGGAACTGGTGTTGATGTGATGATGGTAGAGGACTGTGCTGGGGCCACGTAGCTAACGAGCGTACGTCGTGTGAATGGATCCTCCTAGAGGAAGACTGGACCCAACGGCTAGGCGAATGGAGGGATGCGCTAGAAGGATTAATGTAAGAAAATTGTACGACTTTTTGATCGACACCTGAGGTGTAGACAGCGGTCCCTTCCTATGAAGAAATGCGTGATTGTTGACTGAACGAGATTCTAAGAAACTTACGGGACTGATGGCGAGACATAGGACATCAGCACCATGTGCTTGAAAACTATGCAGCTGAGTACATGTCCTCGAGTCCCAGAATTTCACCATTCCTAGTGAATCTCCAGAAATAAGCGTCCCATCCCTAGTTAAAAGATTCAGATTTCGGTAAGAATATGCGGATGGAAACCCTCTCACCCCAATACACCAACGGCCCATACTAAAGTTTTTTCCCCGCGGATTTTATCTGTCGACATTTTTTGGGCAACTCTGCCTGTACCGATATCCCACTTCCTGAGGCTGCTGTCAGAACAGCCTGTAACAAGCCAACTATCCGACCAATCTTCGTCGTCGTCGTCATCTTCTGGATCATCATCTCCCATGTTGGTCGTTTTAGCCTGCCGAGGAAGTGGTGGACCCCAAGCTATGCTTAACAAACGACTTTTCACTCTATCGAACTTTCGGTAGTGAACCAGGCCGTCGTGTACGATAGATACAAGTCGGACAGATCCGTCTTCGCACCCTAAAGCCAGCATAGTGGACATGGGATTCGCTGCAATGGACCAAATTGATCCTCCTTGCGAGTTGATAGTTCTCTGCGCATAATCAAATTGACGCAGTTGAACATAAAAAGGACGCACATACCCTGACGCTACCTTGTTCAAGATCCCATTCGATAAGCTCACTTCCACCTCCCGTGCTAAATAGCCTAAGATCGGACAACGAGGGTACCTCTTCCACGCCCAATCGCTCAGGAAATCGAATGGTAAATGTCAACGAGTCTACTTTAGACGGGAACGGTCCAGAGAGCGTCTACAAAACTCAGCTACTAGTCAGTAAAAAAAATGCATATTTTACAATAATACGAAAACGCGGGTATACCTTCGTAACAACCCAAGCCTGGGGGGCCGGGAGGGCAGGATCACTTCCAGTCCATTCTGCAAGTTCGATATTGCCATTTGCCCTTCCGATAGCAAACGCTCCGAACTTTAATGGCTTCCTAGAATTTGTGGATTTGCTTTTCCCTTTTATTGATGGGAGTGGGAGAGGAGGGAAAGCAAGTGCTGTAATTGCAGACGGTAGATAGTCTACGAAACGGCAGCGGTGAACTGAAATTGGGGTTGTTTCAGCCATTTCCCCAGGCTCTTTTTTGAGTTTCGCAAGAAGAAATTTCACTGGCACGACGCGTGTCCCAAATTAGACATCTCAACTTTCACTTCGCTACATTGAGCAAACACCGTTGTCATCCGTCTGGTCCAGCACATTCTCCCGTTGTCGCTCCTACCCATTCTTTCAGTATCTAACACACTTCTTCTAACACATACGTTATAAAATATGTCTTTCCTTGGCATCGGTGGAGGTTCATCTGCTCAAGGAGGAGGAGGTCTATCAAATGACCGGGTAGAGATGGCCATCCAAGAGTATGTGTCATATTTCCATCTCTAGGTCTTCAACAATCCAACAATCCATGTTATTAGAGTGGAATTGATTACAGACGTGTTTAACCGCATCGTTAGGTGGGTATATTTTTCTGGCATGGATTTATGTCGCTGATGCAATACGCGCCCACGCCCATCAGTTCATGTCATTCAAAATGCATCAGCCAGCGGTATTTGGAGGGCGAGTTGAGCAAGGGGGAAAGTGTTTGTATTGACAGATGCGTATCCAAGTTCTTCGATGCAAACAAGAAGATGGGCGAAAAGTTGCAGACGATGGGAGCTAATGCGGGCGGGGGGTCACTTGGCACAACGTTCTGACACACATATTATGGAGACACGTCGATATATCCGCCATGAACGAGATCACACCAACCTCCTTTTCTCGCTAACATGGTCTGAAGGCAGGGTGGATGAACTAGACCATTTCAAAATAAATGCGGGGAAGGAGACGCTGGAAGGATGGAATTGAAGGAGAGAGAGATGATTACAGATAGAGCCCATTCTAATGATGCAAATGGACAGGAAGAAATCTCAGTTCTTCACTGTAGGAAAGCATTCAGCCATGTCCTTCCCATGCTTGCTTTTCGCGTGATCCTCTAGACTGGACAAGAAAGAGTGAAATAAGCAGGAGAAAACACGAGACAGGAGGAAAGTGGACGAACGCAGGTGCTCGTGTCGTGCTCATCTTCAATAAAATTCAGGTCAGACGTCGACACTCGATACAACAAGGACTGCGCAACTCACAAAGGGTTGTCTGCAAGTTTGACAGATGATGTTTTTTGAAGCCTCGTTGACTTTCAGCTGGCTTTTTCCTCCTGCCTTCGCATTTGTCGCATTCCTTTCCCGCTTCTGCGCCGCTTTCGCTCCCTTGGGAACGGTCAATCCTGACAAGAACCAGATAAAAAGCCAAAACGAAGGACACTCACGTTACCCATCTCAAGTCTCACTGAGCAAGAAGAATAAAAAAGGAAGACTGCGTTGCCGCGCATGAAAAATTATCACCCGGCGTTAGCTCCGAACATTATGTATATGTCTGTCCTCGCAGGTCTGAAGAGCGTTCATTATGCGATTGCATCGGCTACCTGGGTTGGAATATATATACGAGCTGAAAAACATGGCCGGAAGCTTATGAATTTATTGGTAATCGCTGAACATTAAAGTGTTCCTAGAAGACAGTCCAACGCTATAACTATCTTATCAAACGATAGACTATAGAATATCCCAGGTACAGGATGTATTTCAAGGTAAGGCGAGTTCTACTAGGGACTTTGTTATTTATTGGTTGAAGCGTTTCGACCCCTCCTAATAAATTTGACGAGCGAATATCAATAACACCCTCCATGACAATGCCCTTGGATACAATACGACGGCGAACGGTGCAAGTTACTCGAAGCTATCTGGCCCATAACGTTTATACACCCCATAATGAACAATCACTGCTCCAATCAAATCCACGGCCAGGAAATTTTTCGAATAAAAGACTAGCTATATGCGTGTTGTACAGCTCATTCCCAAAAAAACTTGGGCTCCGCCGACGGCACGCCAGCATTTCCTATCATCAAAAGAAAGGCAAGGCAAGCATCAAAATAAACACGGGTCGCGTTCCGCACAAGCCAACAGATGAACTGCGATGATCCTGCCGCGTGCAGTCATAAGCTACCACAAAGCCCACATGTTCGTTAATCGTCAGCCCACGCACGCTGCTCTATAGGAGATATGTGGAAGACAATGTGAAGTGTTGCCTCGATGATCCCTTCAAAAAATATTGCGTATCAGATATGATTGCAATCAACAACACTGTAAGGTACGATAACCGTGAGCCGGTGAGCAAGTTCAAGTTGACAGTGGACACCGCTGGGTTATGTATATACTAGCTCAGCTTCAACGGATGCAAGACCAAGCACCGACATTGATATCTCTGGTAGCTAAAACATTGGATTGCAAGATATAAAGAACATCCTGAACGAATTCGACTGACTTCAAAGTTGCAACGGTACCATAGAACGGAAGCGGCTCATGATCATTGACAGCACGCGACACGGCAACTGAGGCATGACTCCCCAAGCCCGAGTACCTTCCGCGGCAATATCATTATTACCTTGCTCCTAGATAGCGAGTCAGGTTATCTCTTTGCTGGAGCTATCATGTCGCCAGCGAGTCTAGAATCCGCTCGCGCTGCTGTCGCAGACGAGGTCAAGTTAGATATCCTCGCCTTGGCACGTCCTGATCCTGGTGATCAAGAAGAGCAGATGAGAATCATCTCCCATAGTTTCATATGTACGCACTTTCCTAATCTCTTTCATCTCGCCGTTGTACTGACGCTTTCAAAGCCGATACGTTGACAGGTTACCTCGGTTTCCCATAGACCGATATTGAATCTAATCGCATGTTCCATGTAGCACCGACGAAGGAGATGTACGAGTATGCCATGAAGTCGTCCATAGGTGACGACGTGTATTACGAACCGACCACCGCAGCTCTAGAGGCCCACATGGCCAAGATAACAGGGAAAGAAGCCGGCATCTTCATGGCCTCAGGCTCCATGTCTAACCAAATCGCTCTTCGGTCGCATTTGAAGCAACCGCCTTACTCGGTCTTGGTCGATCTCAGATCACATATCAATAAGTGGAGTCGTTCTTTAGTGCTTGTGATGTCTTTATCAACTCACTTGTACATGTAGATATGAAACAGGAGGCACGGCATTCCACTCTGGAGCCACTGCCATCGCAATATTGCCTTCTAAAGGAGGGCATCTGACCCTTTCCGACGTCGAGGAATCTATCGTGCAAGGCACAGACGTACACATGTACGTTTATGACCGCTCCGACTTGTGCACCCAACCCTGATCACCCGTAACAGTGCCCCCACACATGTCATTGCTTTAGAAAACACTCTCAATGGACAAATATTCCCACAGAAAGACATCATAGAAATCTCCGAATTCGCTCATAGTCAAGGCATAATCATGCATTTGGACGGTGCAAGAATATGGCATGTGGCTGCGGAACTGGGTACCCCCATGAAAGAGCTTTGTGATCCCTTCGATTCTGTCAGCATATGCTTCAGTAAAGGATTGGGTGAGGATTTCTACGTTTCTGTTTCCCAGGTCTGCTGTTGAATGTGGTAATTATACGCAGGTGCACCTGTCGGGTCATGCTTGGTAGGATCTAAAGAGTTCATTGACCGCGCACGTTGGTTCCGAAAGCTCTTTGGTGGAGGAATGCGCCAGATTGGATTCCTCTCTGGTGCAGCAGCTTATGCACTCACACACAACTATCCGCAGCTACCTCGGGTTCACGCGCTTGCTAGCAAGTTAGCACAAAGTTTAAAACAATTAGGCGTGACCATATTAAGCGCAGAAACTTGTATGGTGAGTTGTCATCTGGGCTTGAAATATTTTAGACTGCCAACACGGTTCATAGGTCTTCTACGATCCTTCTCCGCTTGGTTTAGGCTACGCTGAAATCGCGGAGCGTGGAAGTAATCTTCTCAATCCCTTGACTCTTCGCGGGTCCAGACTCGTTATACACATTCAGACAGATCCAGAGGCTGTCGACAGCTTCATAGGGTTGATCGCTCTACTCGCAGAGGAGAAGCGAGCAGCCGGTTTTGTCCCAGCACCCCCCGAACCGCAGACAGCGGCAAAGCCCGGTGTCTACAAAGACATCTACGTCCGAAGAACTCATTAGTCTCGCATGTTTACAGGTAGATGTAGACCTTTTGGATCTCTTGAAAAAATACAATTGGTTGTTGGAGACGAAAAAACGTTCGTAACCAACCAAGAAAACACAAACGACACCATCCCGTAAGGTGAAAAACAAAAACATTTTACTTGGAACATCGTTCTACAGACGAGGGTCCATATAAGTATTTGGCAGGATCAGTGCTCCATTTCGTCGTGGGTGTAGGAGTCCTCCTCTTCTTCCACATTTTCGTGCTCGAGACCAGCCTTTTTGAGAGCTTCCGGGGACGTATAGTCGACTTTGACTCCACGAGTGCGTCTGCCATTGGCTGGGAGGATGGCTCCTGGGTCAATCTCTGCAAGCTCGTCCTCCTGATAGTATGAAGAGACAGAAGAAACAAAAAAAAAACACGTCAGATGATGTCAGGAAAACTGTACAACTCGGTAGATCAACAATGAGAAGCTAACCGAGTCCATTTCTTCGTCTTCATCTTCGTCTTCTTCCCCTTCGTCTTCTTCTTCGTCCTCGTCCTCATCGTCATCTTCGTCCATTTCGACTTGCCCAGATGCTTTGCCTTTGCCCTTGTCCGGGCTCCCGTTGGCCGCTCTAGAAGACACAGGTGCAGAGGCAGCAGCCTTCCCACTGCTCAAAAATAAAACGCCCAAACGTGTCAACACCACAATCAAACATACCCGCAGCGCGTATACGCACGCACACGCGGCGAGAAGGGCGAAAAAAGGGACAACGTACGCAGTTCCAGACGGTGTAGTCACGTTGTTAGACATATTTTGAGGCTCGAAAATAAGGCGGTGCAAGAAAAACAAACAGACAGATAGAGAATAAGTCAAGTAAATAAAACGAACGTGGCTCTGGGAAGACTTGAGTTGATACACACAAGTGGGTCAGATCCAGTGACTACTATGGATATTAGTCACGCGGGACGCATCGGGTGGCAAACTCTGGATGATAATTTTACAGCACTACTTGTCCTGCATGTATATGCTTTTTTTTTATGTACACTTGTCTGAGGACGTCCTGCTTAATCACCACTGTTGAGTGGTCGTATATTATTGCATGCGAGCTTCAGCACCATCTTCCTAGTAGCCGCGATAAATTCAAGTTCAAAACATGATAGAAGGAAAGTGTGCACTGGTACGATATTCAATATATTATGTAGTATGTCGCTAGAACCAGCTGCAGTTACTCACTGATACTAGATAGGCGACGGCGGCAACAAGAGGCTGAGATCTCCTTGTTGCGGGCGGCGAGCGTGAAACCCTGGGGCGGCGGGCGATGCAGCGATGCTAACGCAATCCGGCAAGTATCTTCGTGAAATCTAGGATTCACGTTCGGATCCAGGTATATCGATGTGGGGGCTCCGCGACCTCGATGTCCAACACTCTAGCTGCGACGTGTAGCTCGAACTTCCAACCTGCAAGTCGAGTAAAGACAGCGAATCCTGGGTGCCGAGGACCCGATACATACGGCGGTGAGGTGCTGCAGGGATGCTGGTTGTACTTGCGACAGTGTGCAAGCAATCTCCGTGGTGCAAAGAGTGACGTTTGGACCCTATCGAGGACAATCAACTCACCCTCTGGATTTCAAACAACCAGAATGACATCGGTTGGTCTGCATCCGTAACAGACCTCGAATCCAAGATGATAACGAGGAGTACGTAGGGATGCAGAGACAATCGAGGCCGATTAATCAGACTTGCTTGTTAACAGGCGAGTTGCAACGCAATTTTCACCTAAATAGTGTGCGCAGTACGCCTTAGCCCCTGGTAGCTGGAAGAGATTCCTGTCCAGGTACTCTTTTCTGATAGTCGAATACACTATATCGTCATGCTAAGTAGTTTGGATCCTAGATGCTAGCAAGCATGCAGATCAACAAATCTGGTGGGGCTTGCCACAGGAGCTTGGAGATAGAGCACCACTTTCATTTAGTGCACGAGGCAAGAGGACGTCATTGCCGGATTATCTACGAATCCTATTTTCTTGAGCGACCTAACATCGTCGTCAAGAGGACCCTGCAACGCGATCCGTGAGATGACTCGGGTATATTGCAACTGCCAGTCACATCTTCTCGCAATGCCAGGGACCCAAAGAAAATATGTCCCACCCACCAGCCTTGAATTGACAGGACGCGAATTACCCGGACATATGTAGTCCACTACTTTCATTTGCGGAACGATTCCGGTGCTCACAAGACACCACATCTGACGTCGAAAAAAAAGCTCGGAACCCAACCCGAAGAATCTACACCAATTCCAGGATATGTATCACCTTGAAAAGGCGTCTTCCAAACTACATCAAGTATGACAGTTTACATGTTTAAAGGCATGCTTCCCCTTGTACACCCAACCACGCTACATATCACACACACAAATACCGCCTGAACGCTGTCAAGATAACGGTAGCATTGTCGGCCTCCACGCCATACTCGTGGCTGAAGCGCCTCTCCAACTGCCAGTTTGGCCTGATGAATCAACTCTGGAACGCTTTTCCACTAATGGGTTACTAAATGAGCCCCCTCTCCGGGTGAGACACCCGTTGATGACGGTCCGTCCTCAGATCCAAGCAAAAGATAGATTATCTCTTCGCACAGTAAGCATCCAACTGTATTCGGCGCTCAAACCCATCTTTCTTATATTGAGTTGCATGTCAATAATTTGACAAGTTCATATGCCCTTGGCGTCAGCTTGGAGAAAAACTTGCCTCGTTTGGGTTATGCAGCTGAATCGTACATAGATCAGAATGAAAAAGGCTGCCCGCAACAACCGTTAAAATGATGGTAGCCACATTCCCAGGCTGACGCCTGTTGCCTGGCATTATCGAGTTTTTACTAGCCTCGGCACAATTCAAGTAAAATGAACGTCGTGATTTGTTGATTTGGACGTAGTAGTCTAATGATATACGGTAGATAGAGCCCAACGTTTCAAGTATGTTGTTATCAATGTTACGCAGAAAACATAGTGATCCCCCTGGCCCCTCTGTCGATCAAATCGCTTCTGGGGATCCATTAAAGTAAATGGAAAAAAAAAAAGGAAAACAAAAATTCCCGGCATAGAAACTCCGCTTGTTCCGTTCCACGCTTAAGCGGTTGGTGAGAAACGCGAATCCAATCCAGGCCCAATAACAGACTCTGTGTCGCAAAATCGTTAACACCTGCTCTCAATACATATACATATAGAGAGGGACAGATTTCCCATACGAAAGTTGAGAACACTATAAGGTTACAGATATCCAGAATACATCGAATGAGTCTAAGACAATAGTGATCACCGTATGCCGTCCGATGGGTCCCATCCCTCCCTCTTCACTAACGTATGTAATGTATCAGATCCATCATCACCTGTTCGACGTACAAGCGGGGTATCCTGATGTGCTGATTCATAACTCAACATGGTATGTGCCTCTCCACTCGACTGGGTATCTAGAAATGAGGGTGCAATTTGCAAAGCCGGCGGCATCCAGGGAACCGCTGGTCCCAAATCGTCTGCATGGATGGATACGGAACAAGAGGATCCGCTGCATCGACTTTGCGTAGGAAACAAGTTGGGTCCATTGAAGAGATCTTGAGAAATTTGAAGACCAGGGGTCGATACGGTGCGACGTATAGTACGAAGATTTGATATCGATGATCTGACCCGTCGTATACGACCCTCCCGGAGTCCATCCAATACTGCACGTTCTGCACGATGAATCGGATCCCATATAGCTGGCTGATGTAAGAAAGCCTCTCGATCATGCCTTCTTACGACTCGTTGAAAACTATGCAACGTCGTAAAAGACAAGAGAACCCCTGCGCGGAAATCTAAGGGTTAATGCGGAGGTAATGAATACTTGGAATGTACGAACAATTTAGCAAGGACCATCCATAGGCCGCCATTTGTGAACCTTTGTATGTCCCGACTATCGATGCTACGGACACAACTGCCTGCACAAGTGTAATTACGGCTGAGTACGCGAGCTATAACCATTTGATAAATTTTTGAAGCTCAGAAATATACAGCGAGAAACGAACCTCGTTCCGCAAGACATCGTCCAGTAACTGAAAAGGTGACAGGGACCTGAGAAACAGCAATCTTTCACGTGCAGTATGGAGAGGACCGCAATTAGACGCAATGGTTTGCGGTCGAGAAGTAGGTGGTGTAGATCGAGGAGGTTGAGGGATGGGGTACTCCGTATGTAATGAAGGTTTTCGCTGAGGTGCTATAGCTACGTCAGATGTGAGACATGTTTTGTCCCAAGCTTTTCGGATTTTTTCCAAAATTCCAACACTAGGAACATCTTGTTCCCTGCTAATTCTCCGTTCTGGAGATGACTTTGTAGGAGCATAATCCCACCAGCCCCTGCGTTCGCCCTCTTCGCTGACTTGTCTTGACAATGTAGGCACCGAATCCGTCCGAACCGAGATGGTGAGGCGGCCCCGTGTCGAAGGTACTTTGTGAAACTTGCGCAGAGCATATAGAACTAGAATGACAACATCGTTCAGCAGGACATCGTAGTGACATCAAAATGCTTACAGCAACAACTGATGAAAAACAGCTCGACCAACTGCTCAATGGACTGTCCAATCATGATATTCCCACCCGACGATCTCGCGCAACTCCCTGATAAAAGGGAGGTGAACAAGTGTAAGAATAAGTGGGACGAAGTAATTACCCGACAATCTCCTTCGTGTTGTGAGGGTGCATCTATCCCATACGTATAGGGCAAGTGATACGCATTTTAAAAAAAACAACACGCCAAAAACAACCCTTGAGTTATTGAGACATCTATAAGCCTTGGTGCCAAATATACCCGTGATTAAAAGGGTGAAAGAGATAAATGTAAACGTTGCAAATAGTGTCACAATCCTGTGGTCCATAGGATTAGCACGGAGTCTAACAGCAGAAATCAACCATACTCACACATGACAGTTCGTAAATCGGCTAAAAACGCTGATGATATGTGGTAGATAAGCAAGAGGGCCAGTAACTTGGCTAGCAAGCAGGAGGTAGAATAGCGTCTTATTTTTGACTTTTCCTTGACGAATAAAGCGAACTATTGTGATGATGTTCATGAGGAAGAAAGCACACAAGGCACCGGTGAGGATCAGTAGGACGTGCACTTCCTTAAGATCACTGATTAACGGTGGGGCAACAAAAGAGCCGTCAGGCAAGACTTGGTAAACGGGTTTGAAGGATTCGATAGGTTGGTGATAGTATCTCGAATAGTCGCTGATGAGGACAGTGGTCGATATTTCGACCAGGACTTGAGAAGGAGACGTATGCAGGACAGTCGGAGATTGGACCGGATCGCCGGTTGCTGTAGAGAGCTCATAAAGAGGGTCTGCGGGACGACGGATGATCATGTTGAGGGAAGAACGAGCGAGCCCACTGCGAAGGGCGTCTGTGATGGGCTGGAGAGAGAACGTACACCATGGGAGGAGGGGAAGATGAAAGCGCCGCGTCGGGGCTGATCAACTAACAGCAAAAACGCTCTAAGCGCGTAGCGAAACACAAATATTCCCTTTTGTGCTCTGTGATTATGTAAGATGTGTTATTCCAGCCAGTTGCCTGTTCTGGTGATGAGTCAGCCGTAAAATATATACGGTAAATTGCACGGTAACGATTTTGCTTGTGCTAGAACATAAATGGAGATATTTCCCGATCGAGATCGGACGCAGGCATGCCCTTAATTAGAACGTGCTCTTTTTGTGTTATTGTATCGATCAACGGAAAACCAGAAAAAAACATGACAAGCACAAGACTATCGCCCGTCATTGTAATTACCGGAACTCCCGGCACGGGCAAATCCACTCTCGCAGAGTTGCTCGTCCAAGAATCCCCCCTTCCTCTCACCCACATAAATGTGAGCGAGTTCGTCAAGAAAAACAATCTGTACGAGAAATACGACGAAGAATGGCAGAGTTATACTGTCGACGAGGACAAGGCAAGCTTATGCACGTTTGAACAATACCGGGACACACAAATGACCATTCTTTTTCTCTATAGTTGCTTGACGAGCTGGAACCTCTGGCTTCTGAGGGTGGAATAATCCTCGACTGGCATTCTTGCGAACCTTGGCCAGAACGATGGGTTGATATTGTCATCGTCCTTCGATGTAACCATACAAAGTTATGGGATCGCTTAGAAAAACGGTGCTTCATACTCTAGGTCTTTTTTTGATGCATAGAAAGTTGACTATCTCCTGCTAGAAATTATCCCTTGAAGAAGATTCAGGAAAACAATCAAGCAGAGATCATGGAAGTCGTCCTCGATGAGGCACGATCTTCGTATGTCCCTGAAATCGTCGTCGAGCTCCAAAGTGAGGAGACGGATGATCTCGAATCTAACGTCGCTCGGATTGTCCAATGGATCAAATCATGGAGAACCGATCGAGAAATGGATAATAGTTGAGCACAGATAAAATTATTATAGTACTGCGCAGAGATTACTTGAGTTTTGACAGCAGAAAATAAATATATTGTAGAATATCCAGAGCAACCCGCGTACTCATCCGAGAAGATGATTCCATTGTGATTTTCGTCTGCTTTGCCATCTTCATTTTGCTTTCAACGGTCTGGACTTTCTCAAAGCAGGCATATCATGGAAGAGCGTTTGTAAGATAGAAGATTTGTCTCGCGTTCATTCTTCCTTGATATGCATAGTCGTCAATCAGCAAAGTCTACATACACAGTCACGTAAAGTCCCACTGGCAAATCCAGCTGCGTCAGTAGGACTTGGACCTATAATACAATATCTCTCAGAGGATCAACGCAATGAGGCTGATATTGGCTGAACCTGAAGGACCGTTGTAAGATTATCAAACTTCTTACCTACACCATTCAGTTAATACGTTGCATGGACGCCATAGTAAGATGCAATCAACATGCATATCAAACAACTACTAACCTCACCCTAAAACCCACACCCTATCCGCAAATATATATCAATCATCCCTATACATCGTGTCCACATTATTAGTATGACCACGAAGCACAAGGGAAAAGGCTTTTTTAATTACATCAGACGGGAACGTAAATTAGTTCCTGAGGTCTGCCATGAGAAATATGGAGACAGAATGCGGCTTGACGTTATTGAAATGTCAATGTCTTACTTGCGACGTACATAAACGTCAACCGCTAATGAGCATCTGACAAAATATCGTTCTTGAAAGTGCTCAATTACAAGCGTTCCAAATATATGTTAGTATGTGAACTAGACGTATCATAATAATAAAATTTTGGTCCATTTGGAGGAAAATATTCCATATCAGGGGAATACCAGCCTGCAAATCGGAATGCACCGATGTGTCAACAACTACTTCCTCTCCTTGCTTAATGTAGCCGTCGCCTATGATTTTGCAGATGGTATTTCAGGCTTTTGGCATCAGTACTCAGTGTGCATGCATTGTGAGCGGGTGCAATATTTGCCGAGTGCATCTTCCAGGTTCCCCTTTCCCTAGCTCCGGGCTACACAGCGCTCGTTGCATTTCTCTTGAAAGGAACGGAAATTACAACAAGTCAAGGCACTGTCTGTATCCAAGCGTGATGGATTTGAGAACTCTCGCGTGTCGTTCGTCACGCGTTGAAAACGTCACGGCGCTGGCAGACAGTGCCACTCAAATCTAAGCTAGCAACACTTGCCGAATGGTTATGGCATCTAGGAGACGGATTGTGTCCGAGGAATTAGAAGAGGACGCTAGTGGTGCGCACATCTTCTACTCTCTTGCGAGGTTCATGACGACGAGACGCGGTCGAGCAGATGTTAACATGTCGCTAGAGTCTGAGGAAGGTGAAGACCTGGATATAGATGTCGAAACATCGGGAGGAACACGAAATAGGTTGTCAAAGACGCAGGACGATGACGCGGAAATGGAGGATGAGGAGGACGAAGAAGAACGCGAAGGCGTGCGTTTCTTTTGGAGCTCACTTGTCTTTGTTCCAGTAGTGCTCGAATTTTGACTTTCCCCAGTCAGACCTAGACGAACTTTCTCCATCTCCACCACAAGACGTACCAACCCTTCAACGCAGACTCAAGATCAAGTTGAAACTACCCCAGCAAAATCCATCCGCTGTTGCTACCCCTGCATCCTCACACCGTACTTCAAGAGGTCAGTAACCAAATGTTAGTTCTCTACGCATTCCACTCATTTTGGGCCTAACAAGACGATGAAGATGATGACGAAATCGAATCTGAAGATGCAGATTCGGATGTGGACCAGTCCACTGGCTCGACCTCGGTTGTTGGTGGTCCGTCTAGCGGCAAAATGACCGCTCGCCAGGCTGTCTTGGCCAACGTTGTAGGCTCTTCTCACGTCTCCTTGAGTATGCTTCTCAACCTCCTACAAATTCAATAATTTATTCAACGAGCACCGTAACAGACGAGCCTGCTTCAGCCCGGAAGAAAAAGCCACTGACAGAGATCGAACTTGCATTGAAGCGCGAAGAAACTGCCCGAAAGCGTAAAAATCTGTCTGAGAAGAAATTGGAAGACGAGAAAGTGCGCTTCTATATCTTTCTCTGGAATCCTTTATTTATCACCATCCACTGTTTTCCAGGCAGAGACGATAAACAGACTACTGAAGAAACAATCCCGACCGCGAAATAAAAAGAACGCGCTATCCACAGCGGAGGACCGAACTCCTCAAGAAGGAGAGGTTATAGAAGAAACCGTCGAGATCCCTCAAGTACAGGTCGTGCCAAACATGTACCGTTGGATCTCTACTACAAGAACAGTACCTATGGTTGAAGACGATATGCAAACAGATGGACCGACGAAGACAATGGCCTTGTCGTTCTCTGTGCCTCTGATTGCGTTACCATGATGAGGGAATGATAGATAGTCAACCTCGCACCATCCAGTTCGTACATGTTGTAGCAGCAACTCATGTATCCGGAACCTTCGAATGGATTGCAGCGGGTCATTACTTCACTATTGCAGAGGGGTACGCGTGGATATTGGCTATAGGTTTCATTCATTTCATGACTCTTCTGGAATAGAATTTGCCAACTCCGTCGAAGACTGGATTGGTACCTATCGCAACAGTTGAATACGAGCAAGACGATATCTTGTCGAAATTCGTGTCATTGCGGCTTTACCCATGACAGAAGGTGACATAGTCATTCAAATGAACCGCCTTTCTATGTCTTGTATTGGACATCCGTCACGTTCTGCATCGCTACCGTCTTATTGAGCACGAGCTCCGCTCCTGGGACTTCCCTGT
>QGOD01001621.1:2795-22518 GCA_003313065.1 Sarcodon sp. MG97
TCCTCATCCTCCTAGGCCTAGGCCACCGATGGTGACCCGCGGTTGCGGCAGATGAGTCACCGAAGTCGAGGTCTAGGTCGGTCGAACTCGTCTCTATTTAAGGCTTCCTGCCATTCTTTCCATATATCCAGCCAGGTACGTCTTTCTTCCCAAGTAGAGCTTCGCTCGCGCTGATGATGATGATTGTGATGGTGATTTGACTTCGTTGCCAGTCACGCTTGGTCCCATACTCTCTCATCCGAAAGTACTAGTTCTTCGCAGTGCCCCTTTCCTCTCGCTCCTGTCAAGATATATTGGCTGGCGTTTTGTAGGCTGTTTCCCGCCTACTTGTCCATATTTTGTGTATATTGAAAACGCCTGCAGTCAGGAGCATTTCTTTACTCCCCCATGGAGTCCGACTCGGAGCAGGAAGACATGGAGGACCCAGTTCTCGAACTACACGACAAATACTTTGGAAACTATTGGAAGGAGATGACTCCGGAGGAGCGGAAATGGAGACTGAAACTCGTCAATAGACGTCCTGACGACAACCTGTTCGAGGAACGACTCAAGGACATCGGTGCATATATAAAAGACTATCGACGGCAGCTTTGCGCCGTTGAAGACAGGCTTGAAGAATTGACTGGGAAACCCCCATTCCCCATTTCACCCTACTCATCAAGCTCCTTCCTGGATGGCCTTGATAAAAAAAACGACCACTTTAAGTGGAGAGAGAAGGAGCTTGAAGAGATCCCCAAAGCGGTATGCAAGCATTATAGCGCATGGATCAGGGAAACTTTGGATGGTTTAGATAATCGGTCACATTTCAGCAAACTTCCGTTGGAGTTAAAGGACATCATCTTGGAATTCGCGCTTGAGAACGTCGCACAAGATTGGGAATGTTCAGATACAGAACGGAAGATGGTTTACTCAATCGAACTAAGACGAATGTCCTGGGACGAATTGGTCGACTCAACAGTCAAGGAACGCGTTTGGGATCTTGTCGCGTTAGCACAATTTCTTTACAAGAGGTGGATACAGTTGAGGGAGGCGTTGGTGTTCAAGTATGAGGCAAATCAGGAGACCGAGAAAGAATGGCAGCTGATTCAAGAGACCTGCGAGCCGTTATACTGATGGAGCGCTTAGTGTCATCGATATGTAAGTAACTATGTGGATAAACAATATAGTTGAGTCTGTAAAGATGTCCGTCAACTTGGGATGCAGCGAGTCCCCACTCTACCCACCTTTTCTAGAATTTCAATCGCAGCGTAGAGTCCTGACCGACGATAATATGAACCCGATATTTGAAGATTTCTTTGAATCCTGTAATTAGCCTACTTGTTATTAGACTCCTTAACCGTAGTACGATAGCAAGCGCTGTATCAACGATTTTTACATGGGGGTAGTCACTAATCCAAACCTGCGAGTCGCAAAACCGCTACGGACTCTACATGCGCGGTCTGTGGAAAAAGATCAAATCCTCTAACACTCTCCAGTACATAGTTCCTGCCATCTGGCACCGTTTTGGCCAAGATCTTGCCAATGTCTCTTGCCTGTGTGTGTACGTTACAGCTTACATACACAATCGTCCCACAGCCAAATGTCATCAGCTGCTCGATAAATTTGTCGTCAGTTCCTTTCCTCGGGGGGTCAATTATCGTCGCGGTCTGATCCCGGGGAAATTCGTCCACAACAGAAAAGATGTCAGCTGCATCTCCTGCACGGAAGGTGCATTTGCTAGGAGGTAAGTTGTTCAGCTCAGCATTGTGTGTCGCGGATCGTATCGAGTCGGATGATAGCTCAATTCCAGCAACTTTTTTGAAATAGGGTGATAGCGTAATGGCAAAAAGTCCACTGCCACAGTACGCATCGACTAGATGTGTAGGCTTAGGAAAAGCTATATGAGACCCGGAGTCAGAGGGAAAGATGGCGTCCCGGACGTAAGTAGTGAGTGGTACAAGGACAGAGTTGTTATTCTGGAAGAAGGAACCTCCAGGGTACTCGAAAATTTTATCGCCTACACGCTCTCTGACTAGATCCCGGTGATCGGTGACGCAAACGTGCTTCTCGGAGGAGGAAGCCAATCCAGCCGTGGATGATTCCGGGATTTCCAAGGATTCGCGTAAAATCAAAGATACACCTTTCTTGTATGTGTGGATATTTCTAGGAATGCTCAGGAACTACGACGATGTTAGTGTGTCTGGAGACTTACTGGATGATTTTTTCCCTCATAGATTGCAGCGCTTCGTTTATAACTGGAGTGGCAATAGGGCACTCCTACGAGATTGCGTTAATCGCTGATAGTTGCGTTTGGTTTGATCACAAACCTCAATATCCATAACATGTCTTTTTCCGATCCGATTGAAACCAATTTTTAGCCATTCAGGCTTTGGCGAGGCTGTAGACTGGACATGGCCATGTCTTTCTTTTTTAGGGGGCGCATCAAAGTGCGGTGTGATTTTAGTACGGTATCCGTACTGTAGCGGTGATGGAATAGTGCTTCCGATAACTGGCACTGAGATTTCCGGTAGACCTGGAGCAAAGTCAGAGTATTAGAGAAATTGTCGGGCTTGAAACATGAAGATTTGGGGTACCCGAGAAATTTCTGTAGGCCTTGATGACAACGTTCCTCTTCAGATCCAGCTGTGTCTCGTAAGATAGAGACTGAACACATATTCAGGATTGATAAACTGAGATGGGAAGACGTTACACGATATACCTGGTATTGACAACCCGCGCAGGAACCAAAATATTTACATTTAACTCTGTTAAAGTCTCTGAATTCGGGGTTCGCAACGTCGACACTGAGAAGGTCAGCGAAGGAGTGCATACGGGAACTTCGATAGATACGAGCTTTTACTGTTTCGCCAGGAAGGACAAAAGGCACGATGACAGCCCATGGAAGTTTGGAAGACGACGTAGTTCCTATCCCTTCGCCTTACGACAATGAAGGCAGATATTGACAACGTAAAATTATAAGTTATAAAAGATGAGACTAACCATTCGAGGCAATGGTAGACACAACCAGTTCTACTTCTTCTCCATATTCAAAGGGACTGTCCCAGTCTGTTCCAGCCTCCGTTGCTTGATCAACAACAACACTCCCGAGTAGATCGCTGATATCTCTCCAGAGAACATCTTCGTTGGAATAGGGTTCTGGGGGGGCATGCTTTTGTTTTTTCTTCCTAGTCTTCCGGGTCTCTTGTTGGACCCTGGAATTTGTTATCGGAGCTCGCGTAGATTGACTAGTCGTATCCAATTTAGGTTTCTTTTCGACGGGTTGCTGTAGTAAACCGTCGTCAGATTCATGCTTTGATCTTGTTTGAGGCATGCTGTCGACCATTCTTTGTTTGACACGAAGACTGATAAATCCGGTTCGGGTGTAGATTGCCCTATATGGTGTGCAGTGTGCTGATAGACGGAGATATGTAAAATACCGGGAGCTGAGATACAGCATGCAGGAGGGAGACAAGTCTTGGACGCAGAAGCGTCGCGGGCCGACGCACTGACATCTTCATTCGTGCCTGACTGTTCTCTAGAAAGGCTGGTTGAGCTGTGACGGTATCCACTCTTATCACCCGCTTGTCGCTCTTACCTCGCATGCTCCTGCTTTTTTCACTTTTGTTCTACTATGTCTACGATGTCTGCGCTATTCCATTCGTTGGAGGTGTCGTAAAGGTGCCAACCTTGACCACCTCCAACTCCCACGCCTTGAAAGAGGTCCCAGGATCTCCCGAATACTGGTCCAAACTCATTATCAGCGTATTCTTAGTATTAGCAGGTGGTGTATTCGCTGGGTGAGTTGATTTATGAGGTTCAAATATTGTTGGATCTTAAAACTGCCCCTAAGCCTAACCTTGGGTCTTATGGGACTGGATGAGGTAGCTGTGCGCCTTTATCGAACTACAATCGCAGCTTAAACATATCCCTTAGTTGCACCTACGAGTCCTTGTTGCCTCTTCTGACGATCCTAAAGAGAGAAAGAACGCTCAGAAAGGTGATCGTTTCGTTTTCTTCATTCACTCGGCCCGTGTATTAATGCTTCTCACAGTATTGAATCTTCTGACCAAGGGCCGTCACTGGGTACTTGTGGTGAGTTACATACTTCGTGGGATCTTCAATATGCTCAACGATCTTCTTTCCCCAGGTTCTGCTATTGGGAAATGTGGTAAAGCAAATTGTGGTCATAGAGGTTGTGAACTTTGTTGATGTCGAGATAGGTTATCAATGAAAGTTTGCCGATATTTCTTGATAGTGCGGTTAGTACTAGGAGCTCTGTTACTCCTTTAACTGACGCGTTCTAGATCGGTGGTGGACTACCCGCCGTGGTGATCTCTACAGTCATGATAGGTCAGTCCGTCATCGACCAAAGTTACTTATTCTATACTAAACTTGATATGCCCGTTAGTAATCTTTGGGTGAGTCCTATCGCAGTTGTAACCGTGACCAATTAATCTCAATTACGCGACAGAGAGTGAGTACTACGCCATGTTCTAAGAATCATAATAGGTGTTTATCGCGATCAAGAGTAATCCCACAAGCAATTAGTGTGAGATACGGCCTTGCCATCGGTGCTTCGTGTGCTTCCTTAGTTCTGGGATTGATGTATATTTTAGGTTTGTGATCTACCATTTTTCACGCGTTTCTTTTTGTATATCTCCCACTCCTACAGCCCCCATCGCATGGCCTATCGCAAAGATGCTTGATAATATGTTAGGCGCTGATGAAGCGCACACGTACAAGAAAGCTGAATTGAAGTCGTTCTTGCAATTTCATCGTCAAGGAGAGGAGCCACTCAGAGATGACGAGATCAGCATATTGAATGGAGTATTGGAACTGAACAATAAGAGAGCGGAGCAGATTATGACGCCCATGAAGGTTTGAAAGCCAGCTTCTTTCACGTGTTCCGCGTCTAATCCACCCTAATTGTGTTAGGATGTCCTCACCATCAGCTCCGATACGATATTGAACCATGCAACTATGAATGATCTGTACGTATATACCTTCTGTGGAGGATGCTAGCTGATTTTGATCCAGATTAGCAACTGGATACTCCAGGTTCCCTGTGCACGAGCCAGGAAAACCATTAGCATTTATTGGCTTGTTACTCATTAAGAAGGTGACCATAGTTTTTTAACCTGTGCAAATGAATGTACTGATTTCCAAAGCTCTTGACGTATGACCCTTCGAATTGCTCCCCGGTTTCGAACTTTTCCCTATCGATATTGCCCGAGGCTGACCCATCCATCAACTGTTTCCAAGCCCTTGATTATTTGTAGGTAGCTGTCTCTTCCTACAGATCCTTGACGTTGATCTCGCGATCTCTAGCCAAACCGGCAGGGCACACTTATTGTTACTCAGCAGAACACCAGGGGAACCTGGCGGTGCTATCGGTGTTATAACGTTAGAAGGTGAGCTATTGTGCTATCCCTGGTATCCAGTCAACTGAATATTGTGCTAGATGTTATCGAGGTAACTACAGCTGCTGACATCTTGTATGCCTCTAATGGGATTATTCGATATAGGAAATTATCTCGGAGGAAATCGTTGATGAAACCGATCGCTATGATGACAACGTTCATAAGAGGCGTGCGAGACGAGCGACAACAGCCTCTATAATGAAAGGGTGGGCCTATTCTTGCTTTTTGTGATTTTCCACCGACGTATGTTGTCGCACCCTAGGATCGTTGAAAGAAGGCGACCGACTTCGATTAACCCGTTGCTCACCGAAAATACGCCCCTGCTCTCATCAAGTCCGGCTTACTCGGATAGCGTGATGGATCAGAGTTTAACTCTCAGTAGGCCAACCCTGTATGGAAGTGAAGTGAGCGAAACGGCTAGGCCAGAATGCTGAGAGCATAGCTCAGCCTCAAGAGGCGTTTGTTTGTACGCGTTTTGCTTCATTTATCAGGTAGTTATTTCTTGGTTCGGATTACCCTGTTACATAGTTCGGTTACGCGAGAGGTTTCCTGTTTATCCTGAATATTTTTTTGTCTAATGCTATCCACGTTCTTTATCCCATTGTCGGCATTTCGTCTACGGTGCAAGTTCAGTAGTGAGAATGAGAGAGACCGGAGAGGATTTATACCTCCAGCGCGTATAAGTGAGAATCATGGGACTCGGGAGCAAGGTGACGAACCGCTGCAGCTAGCTGATACAAGTAGTCCTTTGGAAACCCAGGTTATGTGAGCGGTCTAGATCTGTGATAGAGATGTACCTTATTTTGCCCGGATGGGCCTACTGAATGCCAAATTCTGTCTGCGAGATCATCTAGGGGTTCATAGCCAACTGTAAGCAAAAGTTGGGTCAGATGATGGGTATAAGGGATAATGTGCGGAAGAACATGTGACGAACTGAATGAGGGGTTATCGTTGCGGCCGACGTAGGTCTGTATGCAAGCAAAACCGTGAGGACAGTTTGGAGCTGATTGAAGGGGAGAAAAAGGTAATCACGATTGCCTTTGGGAAGATTGGTCAGTGAAGCTACTATTTTTTTTTTCCTTTAGGAGGATATGGGGTGGGTAGGGAGGGACATACACCGTGGATGATGGTTTTTTCGTAGCCGTTTTCTACAGAGTAGATATCGATTTCTTCTATGGTATATCCATCCTAGCGGTCAAGAACGCTGATTAAGGTAAAACGAGGATGGAAACGTGACAGATGTGTTGTACCTTTTCGCGATAGTCTTATGGAAATGTGGTCAAGGCCAGAAGAGATGATAGAGAAGGATGTTATCGTACCCAAGTAATCTCGGACTTCGGATTCGTAGAGCGGATCGATTGTATACGCGATACCTAAGCAAATCTTGCATGTGCGCTGCTAGGGATATTTGGTAAATAGGCGTACTGACCCCATACTACGTCGTCACTTGGGAACGGGTCCTTCAGGTCCAAATCAATCTCAACCGGTTGTCCGTAGGAAAGGGATACAACATAACGCACCGATCTAGAAAATTCATCCCAATCTTCCTTGTGCACCAGGGTAACCACCCTTCCCGGATCCTACAATGAACAAAGTTCATTCTGGTTATATACCGATAGCCCTTTGGAAGAATTTCAAGGGACGATCATGTTTAGATACCTCTGGTGTGCCACGATGATCATGAGATTTCTGTGCGAATCTGCGTACGTAGCCCTTCAGATAACCTGAAACTGTTCGCGTGAATAACAGGTTTGATTCGTTCAGATATTGTTTGGGGCGTGTATATGCGTGCTTGATACGAGCCTTGAGATATTACATGGGGCGGCGGCTAAAAATCACATTCACAACGGTCATCAGCCTTATAGTTGGAGGCACTGCAGACTACCGTTACACCTTGAAAATGAGCGAACCGTATCCAAACACGACATACGGTTTCTCGCGACATACGGTTACGACATACGGCTTCTCGCCAGGAGAAGCAACAGTCATCGTTCAAGAAAAGGGAACGACTTTAGATTGAAAAAGAGACGGAAGCTTAGTAGTAGAAGCTTCCCTCGATGTCGGAGGGAGAGAGACACGACCAAGAACGTATGTAAGCGTACGCATGATTCAACAAACATCCCTAAACAGTCGACGTGGTCCGTGCGCAGGGGCATGATTAGTATATAAAGAACCGTCTCCGCTAAATTGTGGTTTCCTTATCTCTTGTGCTCGGGCATGTACTGTCGCCAGTGAGGTTCTTACCGAGGCACAGTCTTTTGCTGATTGCAAATTACACATCCGAACACGTCTGTCGGCTTCGGCCTTCAGCAATTTTTGGAAACCTCTCTCCTCATGAAGACAGATTTTGTCTGAAGGATTGTCCTTACTTGTAGTTATTGTATTAAATGTCTTAATGAGAAATTTAATTTTCTTTTATTTTACTCGTTGGTCATCCAGAAGGAGCGGCGGTCACTCTTGTTTAGCAGTTTAGGGACCTTGATGTGATGCAAAGTATAAGTGATTATTGGCATGTCAATTATAAACCAAGGTGTACGAGTTGTCGATATATGAATGTGTGGTAGAAAAACATGAGAGGGAATGACCATGGAGATAATAACAAAACATAGGTGTTCCAGTACAGTTATACCAGTTATACCATCGACAATTCTGGTATATACAACTCCACCTTAGAATCGACGAGGTGCACCAACGAGACCTTCTATTGACTGGTGCTCCAGGTCGTTTCTCGCTTTCAGGATTGCTGCGTGCATCTCTTTCATGGCGATCCCCAATTTGGCTCCGAAGCGGTTCATGATATCTCGTTGCCAAGCATCGTACTTGGCATTGACTCGTGATTGAACCTGCTCGTAATCGATAACGCACACGCCGAATGATTTCTGAGTATCCGATGTATCAAAAGTCGACCGCGCCTTCTTGATTTCCGTAAGGAGTTGCTGCCAATGAGCTAAGGAATCCCCCAAACGATTGAAAACATATTCTGCTTCCAGGTCCCACAGCGACTGGAATTGTAGCCATTTGGCCACGTATTCTTTCAGCTGTTGAACTTTGGTCTCAATCATGGCAAACGGTCGTTCCAACGTATCATCAGGAAAACGGGTCAACTGAGTGTTTGACTTCTTGAATAATGGAAGCTCATTTCACAGAGATTGAAGACTTCACCAGTGAGGTATATGTCGTTTCCAGGACTGCCGCTTCCTGCATCTGTAGTCCTATCTCGTAACGAGAACTCTGTATGCGTCGCAGCCGGCATATAACACCTGGAACAGGGGATTCATTAACAATTCAACAACAACGTTGCATCTATACCTAGCCAGTCGTGCAGTTGTTTAACCCATGTTTGACGGGCATATTCTATTGGCGGGTCGAGGAAGATTACTTGATTCTGTATCCGAATCTCATGTATGATAGGTTTGAGGGTCATATTCCCCTCTAGGAACTACATGCCTGCGTCAGCTGGGATCCGCGCTGAGATTCATAAAATATAACCTTTTCATTCAACCTTTTGTCCCCTCTTCGCTTGTTCGTCATATCTCGCAAAACAGCAGGCTCTCGACGAGTATCACCATCATCTGTTCTATCAAATTCTGAACACCACACCTGAATGATGTGCACCATCCGCTGTAGGAGGATGCTTTCTATCCGGTTATCGAGCTCAGCTACCCAGTGTTCAAGGTTGGCGTAGCCTTCCAGGTTCAGTCGATCGATCTGTTGTCGCGCAAATTAGTATGATCTAACAGTGCACAGGAGAACAAACCGATAAACACCGCGGATTGAATTTTGCTTAGTAGCTCTGAAAAACCTTCGGACGTATAGGGACATGTTGAGAGATCATCAACCGCTCGAGAGATGTCTTTGTAGAGGTCAATAACGTTATTTGTCTTGTCCTGCAAGCAAGATTAGTCGCTATTCCTGGAGAAAATAGAAGTCGAATCACCTGCAGCGCCGAAACCACAGACGCAAACTCTCTGACAAACTGAATGTGTCGATTGTCACGAGCCTCGGAACTTGGAACATATCGTGCGGCGTCGAATTGGCTAACGAAATAATCCCAGCGAATATTCATACCTTGCTATCTTATGAGCGACTATAGCCCGCGGAATGGGAATCAAACACACCTTTGTTGACCATTCTTTGAGCCTCGTTGCGATACTCCGCTACAAGCCACTCAATCCCCTTGTTATTTTCCACCAAATCCAAGGTCTGTCCATACGTCCGCACTGTTTCCATCAAACTAACCGCATGAGGGTATACACGCTTCGCGTCTTTAGCCATGTTTGTAATGGCATGAGGAACCTGGAAGTTTAGCCAGAGAAGGTTCCGAACTTCCTTGAATAGCGTGATAATCTGCGGGTCAAAATTGACTGCTAATTGGTAGCCTCCACCTCGCAACCTAACAATCTCAAACAGACGGCCATTGACACCCATATCTCGTCGACTGATATCATGGAGCCAAGCGTCGAAGACGGGTCGTGTGTCCAGCTTTTTTCGGAATGCTGAACTCTCAGCCTGCAACTTCTGACCTTCCGCATAGAGCTCCCAGCCTTTACCAAGGACGTCTTCAACTCGTTTCATGTATGTGAGAAGCTGCCGTTCAATCTGACGAGCCCAGATGATGGCCCCTGCTATTGGTGGAAGATCTCGCATCTGAGACATATGAAACGCTTCCGAGTATCGGTATTGAGTCTTGAACTAGAAACCGAACGTGAGTGGCAAAGAGACTTGGGGGAAACGTAACAAAATGAAACCTTGTCATGTAAACGTTTGATGTCCTCCTTGACGGAATCTATCAATTGTGTCTGGTACTCCTGGATAGCACCGCGAATCTGTTCACGAAGACGTCACGAAATGTCAAAAGGTTCGATTTAAATGTAACCAACCTTTGGTCGAACGAAGAGAGCATTGAATTTGGAAAATACTCGAAACATTTCGTTTGCATTCCTGGCTGTGCCAAGCCGATCTCGAAGTCGTGCGATTATTTGATTCTCTACTCGCGCTACTCGTTCGTTGTATGCATTTTCAGCAGTTACCCAGATTTCCGTACCCTCTTCAACACTAATCAACAAGCATTCTTTTGCTAAAGGGGAAATACTAACGTACCGGTGGACACATCGAGCACATCAATCCTCTTCATGACCTCATATGCCTCCTTAACCTCTTCTTCCATATCAATGCCACCAACCTCCATCCCGACACCAAGCCCTTTTGTAGGCCCAGTCATAACGGCAAGTTGTTCGTGCTGCTTTCTCCACTCTTTCAAATATCGCGTTCGCTCTTGCAGTTTATTGTGGGCCGGAACAACTTTGATCGGAATAAACTTCTCCAAGCGTTTCCTAGTGACCTCGCGCGCAACATTGGTAAATTCTTTCATCGAATCGTCCCATGTTCGGAAGATATTCATGGTTTGTGTTAGCAGCCGTTCAAAGGTATCATAGGGGGTATAAAGCAGCCGATGAGATGTTAAAACTCGGACCAGCTGATCGTTGAAGTCTCGCGAAATAGCTTCTACAAGTGGAAGGGCACGACGGATTGGATAAGGGGCAACTCTTAACTTCCTGTTAATATGACCAAAAATAAGAACGAGGGATTCCTGGATCTTGTCAAGGTCCGTTGCCGATAGTAGTTCGTTTAGTGGAAAATCTTTCATAAGTTGATTGTACTTGTGAACTATATGTGATAGCGTCATCAGGGAACTGCTGAAAAGGTGGTATGCTAGGAAGCTTACCAATGTCTGTGGCCTCCTTTAAACCGGTGTCAGCAATAAAGCTGACAGTCGCGTGAAATCGTTTCGCGTTTCGTAGACAATCCATGACCATATTAACCTCTTCACTTCGCAGCTGTGTTTCAATCCCTTCCAATGCTCGTTCCAGACTAAGCCAGAAGTTGATCTCTTGCGACGCTGTACCCGAAGAAACATCTCGACTCAGTTTTGTCACAGCCTGTATCGATTTGATCCACTGGTTTACGTGGGCATGCAAAGTGTTAAGGAAGGAACTGTCATTCAACAATTTAGCTGGGATGTGATTAATGTTCGGTCGGGTCCCTGAAGATTGGGCCTGTTCGACAGCTCGTTGTATAACGGGATGGATAATAAGATTTGTTTCGGGAATTTCAACGTTTTGTTGAAGATGTAACAAGGATAACTCGAGCTCCGCAAACTTCTTTTTGGTCATCGGAATACCTGATTGACCTTGAGCATTTCGTTTGAATATATGCGTAACAGGATCTCACCCATTTTACTATCATTATCCTTCACGCCACCTCGGGAACCAACAAAGGCATCAAACCAAGGCTTAACACCACAGCTCACGACAGCATGTAAGCTCTCGTAGGGTGTTTCCTCCCCGCCAAAAAGATTCAAAAAATGCAGCTGAGTCGCGAGAGAGCTAGTCGGATCAAGAGTCGGACCGCGTTTAATCAGGGCTAAAGTTGTCACATTCGACGGATGATAAGTTAATTGAGTCGTGAGCTGGTATGAATATGTTGTTAGGCCATCATCTAAATCGAAATTATCAAGTTAGAGCAACAACGCAAGTGAATTTCATACGTACCTTCAACATCATTTCTCCTCTTCACGACATATATGACATCACCACCTTCCCCCGCGAACCTCGACACGGTCTCTTGAAAGTCATCTTCGAACATGGATTCAACTTCTTCTGGCAAAGCACCGATGACAGGTGGTAACAGAGATAAAAGGTAGGATCGGAAGTGAAATGAGTCGAATTGTGATGTGGATTCTAAAGGACCGTCATGGTTTCCGTTCGTTAAGGACGAGGATGTTAGAGGAGGCTCCATCGCGGGCCTGTGAACACCTCAATTATTCCAAGGACCTTGGCTTGTGCGAAAGGGGACGACAGTTGAAAAGATATCACGACCAAGTGATCGTACTAAAAGATGTAAGGATCTGAATATTTGTCGAAGTCGTAGTGCCGGACTCAACGGTTGGCGTTGTCCGGCACGACGTCGACGCGTCGAGGTTTAAAAGTCCGTCCGTCGCGGAGTTATATTTTTCCAATCAATTTCATCTTTAAGCTCTCCAAATATACTATAGTGCACATTCATAAGACAAGTTATTCTTAGAGTCCTATGGGATTGAGAAATAATTTGCCAGGTGGGTTGTAATAGAGTTTCCATTACAATGATAAGGCCTTGTTTCTGACAGACTCATTTGTTGGCAGTACACATTCTATTGATATTAGGAAAATCAAATCTGCTTAAATTGTATTTAAACATCTTGACTATAAAATTAAGAATACTAAGGTAGTCAATGTTATGATCCAAACTAATCTATGCCCCAGAACTCAATATGAGATAGTTTATAGAGTATTAAGACCTGAATCTCTAAGATGGAAGGAAGTCTAAGGGAATTTCTAAATAAATATAATAATAGAAGTCTGAGAAGTTATTATAGAAGAGGAACAAGGAGAGAGTAGAGACAAGTCTAAGATTGTAGAATTATAGTATCAGTTGATGTGGTAAAAAACTGAGGTGCATTGAACTATTCCTGACAAAGATAATATTTGAACTGAGGAATACAAATAGAGGTAGCTATAGTTTATATAGTATCTATAGTAACTCACAAAACTATTCATATGTTTGGTACTTTTATAATCATATGCTTATAACATAATAACCATATATGGGAAGGATATCAAAATATTACATAATATAACTTTGATATTAAAGAAGTAACCCTAGCTTGCATAATGTAATGTTTTTCCTGAGTGAGATATACAGTAACTCACAAAACTGTTCATATATTTGATACTTTTGTATTCATATGCTTATAACACAATAACCATATATGGTAAAAGTATCAAAATATTACATAATATACCTTTGATATTAAAGATCATACCCCTACCTTGCATATTATGTAATATTTTTTCTGAGTGAGATATAAATATTTTACTTTAATCAAACATGTGAACAGTTTTGTTGCTAATGATACTGAGAGGTATAATCATTCCATACTGGTTTTCATTTTTGGAATTTAGTCATGTGACTTGTTCCCACAGGTCATGTGATCATAAATAGTTGAACTTAAACCAAATAAAGTATAACAAACACTTGAAACTCACTATGAAATCTCTTACTCCTATTCAAGTTAATAATATTATCTCTCTGTTAATACTGGACTATCTACATCCCAGATCTCATCTTCCACTAGTCTCAGCCAAGGGTCCATATCCAAATATTGTTCTAGATACTATTTCAACCTTTCTAAACTAACTAGAGAATGTCCTTCTAAACTTTCTTCTACTAATATCCACCATATTATCCACTTAATTACTACTTAAAAGGCTACAACTGCTATGAATGTAGCCAAAACCCTCTCAAATATTACTAATACTTCCCTCTCTGCCCAGACAGTTCACAGACACCTAAAGAGTCTTGGGATGAAGTCTGTAGTTAAGAAGAAATAGCCTCTTTTTAGTAGAAAGTGTTATGCCATCTCTTGTACAACATGCAGAACAGTGATCAAGCATAGAGAACAAAGGAGCACTGAGTAGTGATCAAGAGGGGTGATGACTTAGAATTCAAACTCTGGCTAATACAGGAGTATCTAGTCGAGTTAAATAAGAAAGGTAATGCCCTATGCCCTAGTCATGTGGATGGGTTATCTATAGTCCTATACCAGCCGAGATATAAATATGTATCGAGATAAGATAAGATAACTACTTAGAGAGGAAAGAAATTAAAAACAAAAGTCTATATTACAAAAAGAGAGATTAGACTTTGCAATTAGGTATGAACATTGGACTATAGATAATTGGAAGAGGTGTCAAGATCCAACTTCTAGAGGGGAAGTCTGGTGGAGTTCCTTGGAGTGCGAACAGAACTCAGCTTCAACTTATAAGAAGTTGCACCCTTCACTATATTCAGTGTTCTGACTTCAAGACTGGCTATCAGATGGGAACTCTGAGGAGAATCGTAATGGAGACTTGGGAGCAGAGAGAAGAGAATCTAAGTTGATATTCGAACTGTAGAATACAATGTAATCTACAGCTTATATACTGGCAGTCTAAAGGAGTGTAATACTAGAAAGTAATCAAGAATAATTACAAAGCGCGAAATGATGGAGCTCCAACGGAATGGCTATTTGGGAATATAATTCACCGAAGAGAATTGGAAAGTCCTAAGAAAGATCAGAGAGTTAAGCAAAAAATGTAAACAGAATATATCAAGGACCGATGATAGAAGGAATGATGTACTGAGAGGTACTAGATGTTAGAATATAAAGAAGGTGAAGGGAAGTCCAAGTGGAAGTCTAAAGGGACTTGAGAATGAATGTACGAGAAGGATAGAAGGGAGTCTGGGGAGAGTTCTGATGGGAGACAGAATGGACTATGATAGTGCTTCCCCCTTAGTGCCGAGCCCACGAGGCACCAAGTGCGACCAAATAATACAAACGTAGCTAAACAAAGGCCCACAGCAGTCTGGGCACAAATAACCTGGCCGAGCTGACTTCTCAACATTCTTCCACTCTCCCAACTAGTGCACCCATCCCCCAAACCATCAAGCATATCGTTGCCGCACTTGCCATCACCAACACTCTCAGAGATCAAGCGGACCGCAGAGGCTACAGCCCAGGCTGCGAGAGCAGCCGCAGAGGCGAAGAGGGAGGAGCAGAGAAGACAGAAGGAGGAGAAGGCTAGGAGGCTAGCAGAGGAGAAGGTGTGGAGGGCCAAGAAGGAGGCCAGGAGAGCTGAGGAGGAGAGGGCAGCAAAGGCCATGAGGAGAGCAGCAGAGGAGGGCCCTTTGAGAGTGCAGGAGAAGAAGAAAAAGAAGGCATCCAACAAGTGGAAAGCCATGGAAGAGCAGCCGGAGGTGGGACTGTCGAGGTCCAAGAGAGCCAGAGTAGTGGAAGAGGAGGAGGGGAGCTCCATAGGGGCTCCTGAGGTGGTGATAGTGTGGATGGAGCCACCGTGCCAAAGGTAAGTGGCAGGAGTTTTCTTTTTTTTTTTTTTTGTTTTTTTGCTCTTCACTGATGACTACTAGGTGCTCACAAGTGCGCAGGTCTGTCTGCCTACAGAAAAGCAGTGGGCAGAAGTCTGCATGTGAGCCCTGCACTAGGGCCAAGGTAAAGTGTGTAGAAGGGGGCCTGCCAAGCCAGGGGGGAGAAGGGATCATAGGGCTCCTTTGGGAGCTGGTGGATGCAGTCCGCAGCATTACTGCCACACTAGGAGAGTTGAAGGAGGCTGTGGAGGATGGCCCCTATGAGCCTGATTTGGAGGTCCCACTAGAGAACCTGGAGGAGATAGTGAGAGAGGTCACTGAAGGGGAGTTGAAGGAGATGAGGCAGGAGATAAAGGCCTACCGGAACTAGGTGAAGAGGAAAAGGGCTGAGGAACCAGGGGTTCTAGAGGAGTTCCAGGAGGAGAGTGGGGATGAAGAGATTGAGAAGTAGGCTAAGTAAATAATGGCTAGAAACAGTAGTAATAATAATTACTTTCTTGGTTTTAAAAAGAGTGTGACCAACAAGAAAAAATGAAAATGAATGGGCTAATTGAAAACTGAAAGGGTCTAAGGCAATTAATAAAAATGAATGAGTGTGCGAAGCTAAATCTAAGAGACCATAACAATAGAGAAAAGAATATTACAAGGGACCAGGCTTATCTGGGTAACAACTATGGAAGTCCAACAGGAGTTTCTAAGCATGTTCCATTTCTGTGGCTGGTAACTAGGAGGTTTCTTCGTCCATGCCTTCATAGCCTAACCACCTGACTAGGTAAAGGAGTTTACACCTACACCAGTTGTCAATCTTAGAGTCTAAGACCTCGGAGATTTTATATTTAAGTTCTTTATCAATTTTGACCAGAGGTAGAGGAGGCTAGACATGATTGGGGATAGTGTTTGGAGTTACTAGTTCCAACTGGGAGACATGGAAGATGGGATGGATCACTTGAGGTATTCTGGAAGCTGGAGGGTAAAGGAGTGGGTACTGGGTTGTGCGATAATCTCGAATAGACCAAGATACTTTTTGGAGAGTTTCTTACTAGGTCTAGTAGTAGAAATGTGTTCTGTGCAAAGATAAACTTGTTGTCCAACTTTGAAGTCTGGTGCAGGAGTTCGATAGTGATCCGCCAGACCCTGATAATGCTTTTGGGCTTGAAGGATCTGATTGCGGAGTTCCATGTAGAGTTCCTTAAGGTTTGCCATGTATTCTTGGGCTCGTTGAGAAGTGAGATGAAGCCCTAGAATGACGGTGATATTGGGGTGGTAACCTTTGTTAGCGAAGAAAGGAGAGACTCTGGTGGAAGTGCTGGGGGCATTATTGTAAGCAAACTCGGCAAGTGGGAGAAGTTCCAACCAGTTATCTTGTTGATAGTTGGAGAAGATTTGGAGATATTATTCGAGGGTCTAGTTAAGACGTTCAGTTTGACTGTCGCCTTCCAGGTGATAACCAGAGGTAAAGTGAATCTTCATATTAAGTGCAAGACCTAGAGAACGGAAGAAGTGGGAGGTAAACTCAGAGCCCCGATTACAAGTGATATGAGCTGGGACACTGTGTTTGGAGAAAACATGGAGCACAATGATATGCCCCTGATTACCTATACCCTCCGAGATGCACTAAATCATCATTATTCGTCTCATTATAGCTCTCAAACATCTGCGATAAACAAATCGTAGATTATATTGTATTCTACAGTTCAAATATCAACTTAGATCCTCTTCCCTCTGCTCCTAAGTCTCTGTTACAATTCTCCTTGGAGTTTCCATCTGATAGCTAGTCTTGAAGCTGAAACACTGAACGTAGTGAAGGGCGCAACTTCTTATAAGTTGAAGCTGAGTTCTATTCGCACCCCAAGGAACTCCACTGGACTTCCCCTCTGGAAGTTGGATCTTGATAGTATATTTGAACTCACACTTCACACGTTCTCTCTCTGCTTTGCTCTCTTATTATCCTCTTCTCTATGACTCATACTCATGCTATGGCCACCAAGGATGGAAAGATGCGTAGTTCTTCACGTCGATCCCTAAGGAATCCCACAACCTTTGGAACCTTCTCTCATCCTTCTAACATTTTTGGAACTTCTAGTGCTATAGTATACTCTTCTATTAGTGCTCATACAGGATTAATGAGCCCTTGCACTAACGTTGGAAATACCACAGGACCTCTGGAGTCTACTCAAGCAAGAGACACTTCTCTCGAATATGAGGATAACCCTCTACACAACTCTGCTATGGAAGACCCTCTGGCTCCTCCTGCACTAGAGGACCCAGAAGGCAACAACTCTCCTCCTCAGACTCTGTGATCTCATCCTCCTCCTAGTGAAGACCCTTTTGACAATGACCCATTTTCCAATTATCCTTCTGCTGGAATCCCCAGCGACGACTCCAACTCTGGAGATTCCGATCATGACTCCGATGACTCTGACAATAATAACAGCTATTTAGCTAGTGCCCTCACTCATAGTCTGAAGAAGATCAACAAGTCTTCTGAGTCCAAAGAGTCTTGAGTCAAAGTTAGGGACCCAGACACCTTTGATGGTTCTGATCCGCTGAAACTCTGTGATTTTCTTGTCTCCTGTAACCTTCATTTTAGAGATCGCCCCAAGATCTTTGTATCTGACAAAAAGAGAATCCTATTCATTATCTCCTACCTCAAGGGCTCCGCTCTTAGCTAGTTCAAGCCTAGTCTTATGGACCAGACGGACTCTGTTCATTGGATATGGAATTTTAAAGCATTCATCACTGAACTAGAAGTCAACTTCAGACTGCATGACTCTGTAGGAGATGCCAAGAAGGCTCTTATGGAAATCTCTATGAAGGACAACTCCCACATTGTTAAATACAATGTCAAGTTTTGGAAGCTAGTCTTTAGAGTGGATTGGAATGAGTCCACTCTTATAGCATGCTACTTCCGTGGACTTCCAACCTATTTACACACTGAAGTCCTGCAAAGTGGCAAGCCCTCTACACTTCCGGAACTCCGACTCAAGGCACAGGACTTGGATAATATTTATTGGATGATGAAGGAAGAAGCCAATAACGAGACTCGCACCTACACTCTTAAGCAACCCCAGTTCCCTCCTCATAGGGATTCTGCTAGGCCAACCTTCTATTCCTCATCTTGTCTGGACTCCTCCGTGCATCCCGCTCATAACTCTGGTCCTGCTGCCAGATCTTTATCCTCCTCTTATAACTCCTCTCACAGTCCCAGGGACAAAGCCAAGTCTCCTCTTGCCAACAAGTTGGGTAAGAATGGTAAATTAACCAATGATGAACGTGAGTGACGCATCAAAGATAACCTTTGTCTCTATTGTGACAAATCTAGTCATATGGCTAAGGAATGTCCTTGGACTTCCTTGACCTCTGCTCATGCTGCAACTGTTACTTCCAAAAGGGCTGATCCTAGGGACTCCAAGGATTCTGCCATAGACTCGAAAAAATAGTCTACATTCCCCAGAACATAGCTAATCGGGCTGAGAGTTGCATTGACCTTGACCATATAGCTGATATCCGACTTAACACATCCACTCTCTATTCTCCGAACTTCTTTTTTGTTTCCCTTTCTATTCCTAAAGTTGTTTCAGATTTGCATACCCTTATAGATTCTGGTTCCTCTCATTGTTTCTTAGATTCTACCTTAATTAACAAATATAACATCCCTATCTCTTCCGTTTCTCTGATAGGACTCCACTTATTTGATGGTTCTAGTAACTCAGTTATCACACAAATGGCCAATGTTCCCATTTTATTTCCTTCAGGCAAAAAATTTGAATTAACATTTTATGTTACCTTGCTAGACTCTTCCTGTTCTGTAGTTCTTGGATATAATTAGTTAAGACAATACAATCCATTGATTGACTGGTCCTCTAATCATATCTCGTTCCGGACTCTAGAGTACAGAGGTCAAGCACCATTAACACCCTCTGATAAAGTAGTTTTACTATTAAACTCGACTTCTTCCCTCCAGTCCTCATCTCTTGACCCCCTCTCCAATATTCTCCTGGACTTCCATCTATCCACACCTCTCTCTACTCCTCAAATTTCCCTGATCAGTGCTGCTGCTTATCTACATGTGTTAGGGATGCGCAATATACTCCAACTAACTCCCAGTACAACTGGGAAATCTTGGTCTAGGAGTAGAGTGTAAGGGGCAAGAAAAACCAAGTCAAAGTTAAGGGGAAACTATCGAAGTACAGGGTCTTTATATACTACTGGAAACTATGACTAGTGACTGTTATTGTAACGATCATGTGATGATCTGATTGTGATGATAGAATGTCATCAAATATGATAGAATATCATCAAAGGATCAATATCACCTAATGTACTAGTATGTTAGCTTGATCGGCATGATCAGCTTCTCA
>QGOD01000235.1:1982-12680 GCA_003313065.1 Sarcodon sp. MG97
ATGAGATAATACATCTGAATAATCGAGTAAAAGGAAAAGAAAAACATAGCTGGAAAACTGGGCTTTACAAGATCTATTAGAATTAGATAACTTATAATCTATTATTAAACAATGGTAGAAAGGCAAGTCTAGATAAGAAATAATTAAAATTAAAATTCTACTTTTATTCTCTTATAGCCCTGTTTGTTATATTTATTTCTTCTTCAGTTTTCTGACCATATTTCATATTTTACACTTATTTAATTTTATGTTTTGCACTCACTCAGGTTTGAACTCTCAAATTGATCTTAAGAATTTTTTCACAAATATCACACATCTTAACCACTTAGCCACTTGAGCATATTATCTTTGTCCTTACTTAACTATAAGTATAGAATAATAATATGATACTATCTATTTAATCTAGTTTTAATATTGTACAAGAATGTATTTATAATATATAGTAGCAAAATAGCCTTAAAAAAGCAATAATTCTAGATCTATTATTATTCCTTATAATAAATGATTTGAATACTGTAATTCTTAGAAAAAATAATCATATATTGCAATAATTATATATATAGATAAAACTAGATAAAGCTTGGACTATTATTTGCAAGTCTGTTAGAGAAATGATATTTTAATACGATACTTCTGGGTCTCTTATAGCCTCTTATAATACATTATCTATATTCCATAATTCTTAGAAAAAGTGATCAATTATTGTAGTTATTATGTATAATTATATATGTAGATAATTCTAGATATACAGTTATAAGTCACTAGCTATCTGCTTACTAATTATCAACTCTAACTAGTTATATCAGCATCTCCTCAGTTTTCTGATGCTTTCTACCTCAGATAAAGACATGATATTTTAGTTTACTCCCCTTTCTTTTTTCCTTAGTGATTTATCAAAATACTGAGATCTTAAATTTATTATTTAGTTGTTGAAACCTTAATATTGTGATCATTTTACAATGATTACAATAAGTGCAAATATTAGTTATGATATTTTCTCATACTTGTGCAAAGATTTTTGATTATCAAAATCAATGGTTAACACTTTGGACTAGTGCTTTATTCCTTTCTATTTCACATGGGCACTTGGATACTAGTATAACATATTTGTTTTTACTCATTTTATTCTTAGCAACTCATTTAGCAAGTTTAGCATATAGTACTACTAGCTAAAGTTGTATGGACAAACTTCCAATCCAGACTTTTGAAGCTAGATAAATAGCTGATTTCTTTTGCTATTGTCTCCTCAGTTTTCTTGTTGCACTGAGGAGTAAGTCTATTGATTGCTATAGCTATATGATCTAACTAACATTATATTGTAGTTAGCTAACTTTTAGCTATAGATACTAATAATACAGTTTTCTTGTTGCACTGAGGATTAGCTAACTTTTAGCTATAGTGTAACACTTCTCTGATCCATAGATTGCTAGGAAGACAAGCTCTAACTACAAGCTATCTTGCTATGATAGGACTGAGTGCTATACTCACTACCTTTCTACAAGATTCACAGATAATTTCACATAGTTCACACCACCCCTAGTTGGTCTTTCAGACCTATTGGTTGTTGTCTAAACTTTCTTGAATGCTCTCACACTGACCTACAACCTTTTGTATCAGCTATAGGCATATAGCAATCTCCTTAGCTGCCACTAGGTCTATCATATCACCAACTATAGTATAATAATAATGCAAAAGCATACCATAATACATTCATGTCATTTATGAAGCCAAAGTGGAGAAAGGCATGACTTGTAGTCAGTTAAACTAAGCAAGTTTAGCAACTAAACACATAAGTGTCCAAGTCTTTCTTATTTATTATTAAACTACCTAGTCTCAAGCTCTAGGTGTATGACAGTTCAACTACATTTAGAACCTACGGTAGCTTGAGAAAAGTATGAGAAGTTTTTCCTGAACTGTTTACCCATCCACAAACAAAAACTACAAATCCAATGGCAATTAACACTGCTGCAAGATCATCCAAGAGTGTACCAAATATCTGAACATATCTTAACCCATTGAGACTGATTGAACTCAACTGAGGAGGAAGTATTGGGATTATGGCCGTCAGTATTGTCGGTAAGGCTAGAGGGTCCTAAACAAAGATCAAACAAGGGTAACAATAGTGAATCTGATGATTAACGTACACAGCCTGAAAACATGCGGAAAGAAAAGAGGACAAGCTCTAGTGTGGTGAACGCCCACATGAAAGGCTGAGAATGATGAAAAGTTAGGAGTTGCTGAAAACCAAGTATTGTACCACACACAAGAGATCGAATGGTCAATATCTTCTCGATTCCGTCTACTTCAGCTCCAAGCCCCGCCCATCTCTGCCAAAGACTTGTGTCCAAGCCACTCTGCCAATGCACGTTTGCAGCAAAGATACCAGGTTCCTGCAACAACAGGAAAAAACCGAACAATAACCACACAAAGAAGATATGAACAAGCGGTAAAATTTTTCGCAACATTGTCTTCGGCTTTGACACAGAGGTTGTGAAACCTACACCAGATATAGAAGACTGCCCGGGCAATATGGGTTCTACTTGTGGAGATTCTGACCATATGGACGCAGGCGTTGATTTTGACCCGATGTCAAATTGGGCTGAACGATGGCGTGACAACGGTGGATCTCGAAGATTATCGCCAATGAGGTTAGCCACAGACTGCTTGTTTAATACCGGTTGCTCTGCTACAGGATATTATTGACAATGATAACTAGAGTGAAAGTGGAACGTACTGGTGGTAAGATGCAATGTCTCTTCTCCCCCACGGGCCGAGTTGGTCAATCTAGACAATCTGTCTGACCCTCGACCAAGGATTGCTTTCCTCCGTGCTTCTGCTCTTGCTGTTGCTGTCGACATGGCAGGCGCAATTGCCAAATGACCACTGACAAGTACATAGTATAGGTGACATGTGACAACCCGATCTCCGCTTGAAAATGAAGAGAATTGGCGAGAGCTGGTTGGTCAATTGAGGATTCTTCGCTAATTTGCCCGACGAGCATCCCAGTGTCGGTGCACTCTCCTTTCTCTTGTTTGCTAGATATGATTCTGCGCCTAGTCTCACCTGTCAAGTCTGTAAAACCGCCAAAGGCTCCATGGTCTTGCACATGTCACAGTGGTATGGAGGTTTTCTTATGTTATACATCGTATAACATAATATAACGGTTATATTTATTCCCCTACAGTACGGAGGACATTTGCTTCGACCTCAGCACGAAGAACCGACATAACCTTAACCGTAGATGGCAAAGAGGTCACTGTTCCACAGGGTAACACTTACACATGGTCTAAGCACCGGTTGATTAACTTATTGCCGTTCTTCAGGTTCTGCATTAATTCAGGCATGTGAAGCGGCAGGATCGCCAATCCCAAGGTCTGTTGGGCCTCCTATCAATTGTCTTATCTTACTAAATTTATTTGTCTATAGGTTCTGCTACCATGACAGGTCAGTGGGAATTGGATGCATATCGAAGAGCCGCTTATATGCTATTGTTGTGCTAGGTTGGCTATCGCTGGTAACTGTCGTATGTGTCTAGTTGAAGTAGAACGTTCACCAAAACCTGTCGCGTCTTGTGCTATGCCTGCAATGCCGGGGGCCAAGGTGTTCACAAATACCCCACTAGTTCATCAAGCTCGGTGGGTTTAACTACGAATATCGGTGTCTCAATTGCATTCATATAGTTGTACTTCAGTGAGGGTGTTATGGAATTCCTACTCGCCAATCACCCCTTGGATTGCCCAATTTGTGATCAAGGTGGTGAATGCGACCTTCAAGACCAATCTATGCGTTACGGTTCAGATCGCACGAGATTCCACGAGATCACTGGAAAGCGTGCCGTTGAAGACAAAGACCTTGGTCCACTTGTTAAAACCTCTATGAACAGATGTATCCAGTGTACGCGTTGCGTTCGTTTCGCCAATGAAGTGGCTGGGGTCGAGGAGCTAGGCACCACCGGTCGTGGAAATGATATGCAGATTGGGATGTACGTGGAAAAAGCAATGGACTCTGAACTATCTGGAAATATTGTCGACTTGTGCCCTGTGGGTGCCCTAACTAGCAAACCCTACGAATTCCATGCCAGGTCTTGGGAATTAAAGAATACGGAGTCCGTAGACGTTATGGATGCGGTCGGTTCCAACATTCGCGTCGACTCTAGGGGTGTTCAAGTTATGCGCGTTCAACCCAGAACTAATGACGATGTGAACGAAGAGTGGATCAGTGACAAAACGCGCTACTCGTACGACGGTCTTCGTTTCCAACGATTAACCGTCCCCCTTGTCAAGCAAGGTGATCGATTCGTTCCTGTGTCTTGGAAAGATGCTATGACAGCTGTAGCCAACGGTCTTGCTTCTTCCGGAGCTCAAGGAGACGAGATTCAAGCAATTGCTGGTCATCTAGCCGATACAGAATCTCTGGTCGCTCTCAAAGATCTAGTCAACCGACTTGGATCTGATAATCTTGCTCTTGATCAACCAGGTGGATATTCACAACCAGTCCATGGTGTCGATACCCGTTCAAATTATCTTTTCAACTCTACTATTCCTGGAGTCGAAAATGCGGATGTCATCCTTCTCGTGGGAACCAACCCTAGGCACGAAGCACCTGTCTTGAATTCGCGTATCCGGAAGACCTGGATGCACACCGGATTGGAAGTTGGTTTCATTGGCGAATGGGCAGATACAACATATGGATATGACTACCTTGGCTCTGATGCTAAAGCCGTGACTAATTTTGTCGCAGGAAAAGGGCCATTTTCTTTGAAGTTTACAGCAGCAAAGAAACCTCTCATCATTGTTGGCAGTGCACTGGCAGAGCATCCTGATGGAGCCGCAACGTACAACGCCCTTGCCACCTTCGTTGAGAAAAACAGGAGGACTGTGTTCACTCCGGAATGGAATGGTTTCAATGTTTTACAACGTGTGCGTCTCGTGACGTCTCGTAACAAAACATGAATGCTAAAACTCTAAAATCAGATCGCTTCTCGGCCTGCTGCGTATGAGATCGGTTTTGTTCCGTCCAAGAAGGCATCTACGACAAAGGCGAAATTTATATACCTTATCAATGCCGATGAACTAGAACCCAAGTCGATTCCTCAAGACGCTTTTGTGGTATACCAAGGACATCATGGCGATATTGGGGCTCAATTCGCGGATGTCATTTTGCCTGGCGCTGCATACACAGAGAAATCGACAACATGGGTGAATACCGAAGGGCGTTCACAGCTTGGCAGAGCGGCAGTGCCTCCCCCTGGTAGCTCCAGAGAAGATTGGAAAATTATTCGGTGAATTTTCTCCGCTGCTTTTCTTCTTCCAAATCAGGCTGATGCTTACTCGAGGGCCGTATCCGAAGTCGTTGGATCGCCACTACCTTATGATGATATCATGAGTTTGCGTGACAGGATGTGGGAACTCTCGCCTGCATTAGTGAGATATGATGTCACAGAGCCGACGTCCGCAGATGTTGCTTCCGCTGGGCGGAGATCGTTGATTGCGAAAACTGCAACTGCGAAGATCTCCGGTATCCCGTTCGCAAAACCGATATCGAACTTTTACCAGACTGATCCGATATCGAGAGCGTGAGTGCCGACCACCCTAATACTTTTCTTACACTTTAATATTGTTTTTTTATTTCATTACCAGGTCTGTCACCATGGCGCATTGTACAAGGGCTTTCGTTAAGGGGAAGGACTATGGATCGAGGGTTGAATCGACACAGAAGGTCGCAAATGCTGCTTTTGCATGATAATGTGAATTAAGTTATTCTTTTGAAATAAATCCCTAAACCAAGCGGTTCAGGACAATCTTATTATCGACAAGTGCATGGTACGCAGAGCTCATAAATTCCCTCCTCCGCTACTGCCGTACATCAATGCTTCATTGTGTCATCATTCTCAAGTTGATGTTTTGTACATGGTCTGGTAATAGATCGAAGGAGGTTACCTTCGTGTTGAAATTACAATCTTGTTATATCAGAACGGCGCAAGGTCCTGCAGACCAAAAGCTCCAACTAAATCACCGACTCAATAATAGTACTCAGCCAACGAAAGAACTCTCCCTGAAAATAAACGCCATGAGGACCATTAAGAAATGAAATAAGCCATTCCACCTACCGACGTTGGCTCTTTTTCTTCTTCCGGCCATCTCTATATCAGCGCTATCAAAGAAGGAGTATCCGACTGTTACGAAACAATCACTTAGCCCGTCTTGCTTATTCGTGAAGATAAAATACCGCGACATACGCATGGTATCCTCATCGACCTCCTCCTGATCCCCTTGTCCATTGATTGGCCTCCCAGTCTTCGAATCCCTCAATACTCCCGCGTGGTCAACGAACGGTGCTGGATGTTCGTTAGCAGAACGATGAAGGTGTATCAACATCCTCTGCACATCAAACAGATATCCTTGAATTGTATCTAAGAATCGCCGAGTCTGTAAATGCTTCGAGGAAGCGCATCTGATCCCAGTATAGGTCAGATAATAACATCCAAAGAGCAGGCTGGTGCAATTCACATAGAGATGCCATCTTCCTTGATAATGTACCCAATTCCGTATCCCTCTGCGGCGACAGGACCAAACCCGAAGAGCCGCAAAGCCGGATTACCGCAGTTTGAAGTGGACAAAATAGATGTGTTTAGGAGATTCCAACCTGGATCCGTAAAGATAGATGGAAGCGAATTGCCTTCACTATGACACGGAATTGGATCGTCCGGAGATGGTTCAAGGTTTCCTGTTAGTTCACGTTGTAAAAGGCAATAGAGGGCATAGAGATGCCTAACCACAAGTTTGTGAGCGTCTCCTGGAGCTGAATATATTTCCTACCTGTCCTGACCAAGACCGTTACTACACTCTTTCGTCAACTTGACATGTTTTTGGCATGCTTTTCTTAAAGCTTTGGCCTTGTCAGTAAGCGAAGCTTCGGAAAAGAATATCTACAACATGCGATAAGCATGTATCAAAACGAATTGAGGATCGCATGCAGGCTCACCTTGACAAAATCGACACTCTCTAGTTGAACCGTCCTGATTGCTTCAGTTCTCCCATGCAAAAACGCCTTTGTCATGGCGGGCTCATAAGTGCATTCGATTCTTCCATAGAGTCCGAAATATGCAGCCTGGAAGGCCATCTGCACGAACGCATCTGGACTAAACCCATGACTGGTAATGAAGTTTTTACCGTATCCTTTAAACTCTAATGCCTGACAATCATTCTGACAGATCAAGTCACTCAATCTCGTTTCGGCGAATCGAATCCCCGCTCGGAGCTCTGGCGTAAGCACCCACTCGAGCTTCTTCGGGTCCGGATCTATGATATACGCTGGAGAAGAGAGCGGATAGTTTGCTACTCCTCGGGGTAGCTTGTAAGATCTCGCATATGGAGACAGTGGTGCATGGAACAATGTAGGGGCCGATGGATTAATGGAGCGAGCTAAAAGCATCAGCCCCTCAGTGAAAATGTCTGCAGCAAATCTGATCTATTCTCAGCCTGAGGAGAAGTTGCAGAGGATAAATTATTACCTTAACACGGTGTGGCCGTCGACACCAGTGTGCTCAAAGTTGATCCCAGCAGATCCGTCAGCGCAGATGATAATCTGGAGCTACAGGATTTGTGACAGACTGGTCTTGAATAGAAATAAGAATGCATACCTTATCGTACCACCTGTTTGTGCAAGTTCCAACTTGTACACCGTTTACAAGATTATACGTCCCACAAAGAAAGTTGGAACACAACTCTGCAAGGTTGTCTGGAACAGCATCGTCCAAACAAACTATAAATAAGGCATTATCCACGATCTCTAGACAAGGTTGATTATATTTGCTACTGGACAATGTATCGCGAAGAGCAGACCAGATCTTCCTATTCTCAGTGGACAAAACACCTATGGAGTTACGAGCCACCTGGAAAAAATGTAAGTCACGGATCAACGGGGTCATTGAAACTTGCCTCGTGAACAGGAGTCTTGTCTGCATCACTAACGACAGCTTGCAGGTTACGCAAAACCTCACGCTCTGTGAGAAGTAGCCGATTGTCACCATCCATGACATCAAACCAGTCTGTATCCGTGTTATCAACGTAGCTATTCAAGCAAAATAACAATGGCGACTCGCAGAATTGCCCACGACGCAAAACAACAATATGCCTTGAGTTTGACGACAACACCATTTTGCAACCTCGCTAAAACACCAACAGTTACAAGGAGATTGAATGCTGATGCAGAGCTCCGGTACCTGTGTGGGTATACGAGCAGCTCCAAATAATCTTGTATATTGATCCATATCGAGAGGGATTCCGCGAACAGAATCAGGTTCTAATAGCTCTGCGCGCAAGTCGTGGATAAATCCCAGCGAAGAAATTATCAGGGATGCAGCTCGGGGTAATTGAGCGCCACGGTCTGGAGTAGGGTCATTCCTGATGGAGTAATGATTTGATAGAATGACAATGTAACCAGATAGTTGGCGTACTCGAGAACGAAGAAAGGATTGAGAGCAAGCACAACGGGATCGGAATGCGACAGGTATGATTCATACCTATAATGGAATGTGAGCCTGAATCGCGAGCGAAATCTGTGGCATTTACCAGAAATCTTCGATATAACTTGTAGAACTCAGACATAAAGTTGAACGGCTTATAACAAGAAATTTACCTAGACTTGTACTGGGCCCAACTTTTCAACCTCTCCTGAATTCTTTGACCATCACTGTTTAAAAATTCATTGACGACCCTCCTAGTCTGAGCGTGCTCTTTTGGATCTTGAAGACCTTGCAGAGCCTGTAAATAACGTTCACACGTGGCTTCTAAAGGCGGAATCGGCAACTTTGGCAGCTTATCCTGGTTCGCAAAAGTATTGTTGGCCCGAGTGGATGTGGCTGGACACAGGTCGAAAGTATTTGATACTGCCATTGCGAGCGGCGAGGAGTGTGGCATGGAGATTGGCAAGATAAGAGTTTGGGCGGATGTACACGGGATCCCACGAACCCATACTACAGTTGACTTCAGTTAGATATTATGCATGAGGAGAAGTGTCACGCAGTGTGATATCTGTGACCTCCCCCAAATTTTGTCACGCATAGATTTTTGCCTTCAATACATTTGTTGGAAGTTCAATAATGTAGCCTGCTGTCATCATAAGTTCTCTTTTTCTTTTCATTGTTAAGAACCGAGTCTCTAATATGGAAGGAACTCTGAAGGAATTCCTGAACAAGCAGAACTTGGCTTCAGCTTATAAGAAGCTGCACCCTTCACTATGTCTTATTGTTCCAATTTCAAGACACAACTAAAAACAGTAGGAACTCTGAGGAGTTGTCACACTTAAAGGAATGAGGGAAGAGGAGAGACAATGATACACCTCCTATTACATCTATCCTCTGAAATGCGCTAAATAGCACTTTCATCTCATCAAAATAGCTGCGAAGTATTGTAAAGTATTGATCTTTTGCAAAGTATATTGTGAAGATTTCACATCTTTTCCTTATCATTACTCCTTTGATCTAATATTTTATTATTCATTTCCATATACTAAGCAATCATTCCATTCCTTGTTATTTTCTCACTAATTCATTTTGTTTCAAAAAACAATAAGCTTCAATTTTCTTTTTAGTCAAGTTTGCAACTCCACTTCCCATGATCACTTTGATTTCCTATTTTGGCTCTTTCATTATTATCTTGTGATTTTAGCAATATCTTTGATGTTTTGATTTCATCTAATATTAATTTATTAGCTTGTTTTATTAGCAATATTTTCACCTTTCTACTTTAGTTTTAGCTTGAAATTTAGATATAAAAGCCTATACACTATTTAGAAATATCATCTAATTATCCTGCTCTCCCAAGTTTCAAGTTTATTTGAGTTTATTTGAGTTTTATTTTGCAATATTTGATTTTATCATGTGTTCTCACTCTAGCTTTGCTCTATTTCTCATGCTTTGTTCTATCTCATATCTCTCACCTTTTGCCTTATAATTGTTTGGATTTCACTTGAACAATTGGACCACTCGATTTTAGAATTTCTCTCAACTCTCATGTCTTTGTTCAATTATCTGTGAAAGATTTGCAGATAATTTCGCATATACTTCGCACATCTCGTGCCAGCTCCTAGTTGTTCTTTTAGAACTATAGATTGTTGTGCAAACTTTCCTGAATGCCCTCACACTGACGTTGTTCCTAGTATATCAGTTTGAGGCATATAGCAATCTTCTCAATTGCCACTAGGTTAGACATATCAACAAGTCTAAGATGATATTTAAACTGGAGAATACAAGTAGTTATAACTATATTTATATACTTGGAGTCTAGAGTAGACTAGTACTACACTATACTAGTGAAACAAGGAATATATAAGGCAGTGTAATACTGTGCTATATAAAGGGGGACACATAGGAGTTCTGACTAGAGGGTGATGCTAGATAGTAACTAACTAATTTAACTAAAAGAGTGAAATAAGAAACTAATTATAAGATAAACAAATGATGAGAAGGATAAATAATTACAAAGAGAGAATGGGAGTCTGAGTGGACTTTTGTAAAACCTCAATAATACAGTATCTGGCTTGATAGACAAGCCAGGGAATCACTGCAGTTCAGAGTAAGAGAATATATATTGATCTAGACATAAAATACACAGTACCTGCAGTTCAGAGTAAGAGAATATAGAGAATAGACTCTGAACTGCGTCCTAGTGTGGCGAAAATTTCACATATACAGTT